>RAHM01000067.1:761465-819955 GCA_003713295.1 Parotia lawesii | reverse complement strand
TCTTCATTGTTGCTTAGTTTGTATTTTGATCCTGTTTCTGATTCTCAGATTTTTGTAACAGGCTTTTATTCTTAAAGTCCACTCTACTTTTTTTTTTTTTTTTTTTTTGTTTTGGAACATGGCTCAACTGTAAAGAAATAGGATTTCTTAAATTTATGTTAAATGCTTCATTTGTAACAAAATCAGTGGTTGAAGTAGTCATGTGTTCCTCTTTAAACATTACTGTTGTTAGCTTAACAAGATTTTTAAAAGCAACCTTTGTCATAGGCGCCAGAGCATTTAACAAAATAACTCTGTCCAAATTCATTGAGAAAATGGATTTTTCTTTGCTATGAGGACTAATTTTCTATGTCATGTTGTGGAGAAGATACAGTGCCCAGTGAGCATGAGTTGTCATTCCAGTCCAACTAACAGAAAAAGACAAATGTGGTACTGATAACAATATTTATGYGAGCATCTGCAAGAATTTTGTTACATGCCCTCAATAGATATGTTTCTGTGTCATTTGTGCTAATTCAAGGTATCTTTATCTCTTGCTTACTCTGTCTAAGAATGTCACTGGGTCTTGTAGCATGAAGAAATGCCAAGGGACAGAGAATTCAGCCTCAGCAGACAAAGACTGACCCATATGGACCCCCAGTTATTCCTTTCTGTCCTGGAAGTGGCTGAGTCACTACCCCTGGAGGTATTTAAGGCACGCAGACACAGTGCCTGGGGACATGCTTTATTAGGGGGCTTGGCAATGCTGGGTTAATAGTTGGACTCAATGATCTAAGAGGTCTTTTCCATTTTAAATGATTCTGTGATTTTAAGATTAATGAGTAAGCATGTTTTCAAATTAAAGATTCCAACATTTCTTCTCTCCTTATAGTCTTGGAGTTTTTATAATAATATTTTAGCAATAGTTACAGGAGAAGGATGTTGGTCTTCCAATCAAAACCTTCACTATTTGGAACTTCTGCGTTACACCAAAATAACGATTATTTAACTGGCATGTTACTTGATTTCATTATCTCAAATTTTAGTGGCTATAAGAGTTAATTATAGTGCGTGATATTTTGCTTCATATGCTCTAACTCAGTAATATTTAGGGGCAAAATCATACTTATTGAATCTCAAGGGATTACAGGGAAAGGTGAAATGTTCATCCTTTCTTCTTAGATTTCTAAGTTGCAAGTTGTCATTTTCATTTATGTGATATCTTGCTGTCACTAGGTCCCTTGTGTTTTTCTTAGATATATTTAGGTCAGTGTGTCAATCTAGGAAAATAAGGCTTCTCATACTATTTCAGGTTCAGAACATAATGGAAAAAATTCGGTTTCTGATGGGTGCATTGAAATTTTCATTTAGTTTGGTGAAAGAGGTTAAGCTGTTTACTTGAACATTTTGGCAATCTTCTTTTCCCAGATTTTTCTTTTTCTCCAGATAATTCTACAGAAGCATTGACTGTTTATAATTTACCTCTGGAGTTATTAATTTGGAAAAGTGACTTTAGAAAGGAAGATTCCTCTAAAAATATTGAAATTATCATGTTTAAGGATTTTTTTACCTGGCTTTCATTTGTGGCTAGTAAAGATGTACTAAGTAATAAAACAGTGAAACAGTGTAACTGTGTTCTATTGACGCATTTGCATTTTATTCCACCAAGACAAACTCTTGACTTCTTTCAGAAYGTTTATACAACACAGAAATTCTGAAAATAACAGTTCTGAAGTCCATCTTCCCAAAGGACCTGCAATTCAATTGAAACCTCATTTAAAATATCAAATTACATGAACAGTCATATACTGGAATTAATTATACTGAAATTAACTGACTTAAACCCCCAAAAATATTCAGTGCATGTTTTTTATGACAGAAAATGCAGAACTTAGGTCAAATGCGTAAAATTCTAAAGCATTAACTGAAAGAACAGGATAAAAGCTAAGTAASAGTAGTTCAAAGACAATGTTTCACTTGAAAAAGGATGCAGCATTCTGTGATGGAACTAATTAATAGCATCATAGTAATAAATTCCACATTTTTTGCATTTTTTYCTTCTGAGTGGTTACTATGATAAGCTTCTGTAACAATAGCATTTTCTGAGAGAGAAAAAACAATAAAAGGTGTAATTGTAAAAAATTAAACTTATTTCGGTTATGTTCCTAAAACAATAGGGTAGTATTTTGTTTGAGATTTAGAAACCCAATACATGATAAAGAAAAGTAGCATATTTTGATAGTGAGGGGTGTGTTTTAAAAGACAGTTTCAGAAACCTGCCTCAGACAAGCTCAGAAATGTTCAGTTATCTTCTCAGCTTGCATATAAAACCTCACATACCTATGCAGTGGTACTGTACTGCATTACTAAAGGATCTAGTCATTTATACTTTGTTTAAGGTAATTAGATTTCCATAACGCTGAGCCTTTTCTAATAAAAAATCAGTCTATGGTATTTCAGTAAATGTCTAATGGTTAATTTGAGTAGAGAATCTTACTGCCTTGGAAGCTTCAGTATTGACATTGTTGCTGCCCAAATCCTTCAAGGGAGAAATAATTAATTATTCACTGGTCTGGACAAAACACCCCATTCATATAAATCACTTAGTGTCTTAACTGTAGTTGAGATGCCAAGCTTCTTCCCTAAAGCCTGTGGCACAGAGAAGTAACATCTTATTACTGAAAAAGCTCCAAATACAAATATATTGTCTGAATACACTGCACTGTGTATTAACCTTGTGTGTTATGCAGAGTAACTTTCACAATCCCTTTCTCTACTTACTGGTAACCTAGAAGAGATTGACTTGCAGCCCTGTTAAGAAAAGAAGAAAACTGAAGCTGAAAACTGAAAATTCTATCTATTTCTTAGCTAGAATTACTACCAAGGGGACCACGCTGAGTTATTTACAAGGTTCTTAACTGCACAACTTTTAAGAAGGATTTTCCATTGTGATGCTTTATGTTTGTTTCTATCTTCTTTTCAATGTGTTAATTTTTATTGGTTCTTTGACAGAGGACCATAACAATGGCCCTCCAAGGATTTGTCATTCGGAGAAATACGTTAGCAGAATTTCCTACTCTTTTATTTTCACAACCTGGATATTCCACCAAAGGTCAGCAGGACTTGATGACAGTAGTGCTTTTATAAAACCTGCACAAATGGTCTGGAAAAGTAAGGCAGCCATGTCATGAAATCAAGGAAAGCCAAGAAATCTGGGATCTGTGCTGTGTATTCTTCCAGTGTATCTTTAACCAACATACACACTCTGGTGCAACACTTCCTCTTTTCTTAAAAGAAAGTTTGTGTGTCTGCTTGGAATATCATTGACAGTGTTACACACCTGGATGAAATGGAGGGCAAATCTTTTGATGTACTAGTAGTGAAGGCRCCTTAAAATTCCCATGTACAGGGCTCTTCAGAATGCTTCATTGTTTCAACATAAGTTGTAAAAAAATTACTCTCCATGAATCTTTTTCAACYGACTCTCTAAAGACTCTTTGGCTCTCAAGGTTTCACTTATTCAACTTTTTAGAAGGCTTTCATCCKAAAGCTGGCACTTACTGCCGTTTTGCACACCTTTGAGTGTCTGAGTGTCTACCACACAGGGCTGGTAGATGTATAGAGATTACAATTTTTCAAGCAGCAGCTGGAGGCTAGCTGGGATTCTTTGGATACAGTGTCTGAAAATTGGATCTGTGTATCTGGGTTCAGGCACATGATTCTCATTTTTTGTGGCTGAAATTAAAAGAAAGGGAAAAAGCTGCTTGCCAAAAAAAAAAGCCTGAACAAKTTATATTGCTAGTACAAAATGTTAGACTACTGTTAATTAGAGCATATATTTAAAYTCCCTTTAAGATCTTTAAGTAATGTAGAGAGGCCTGCTTTCCTTATTATATTTCTGGAAAATGAAGAATTTGACAAACATTGTTAGATGTCTTTGTTGTATTTAGCAAAAAAATTGCTTGAACAGCCTGGGAAAACATGGGTACAGCACATATTTAAAATGTGTATTGTGAGATACTTCATATACATTTTGTGCTTTTATAGTGCAGGTTTTGTAGTTGCYGAAAATGTCAAACTGATTTGAGTGATGTGTAGAGAAGGGGAAACAAATGGAGCTGAAGAACTGCAGTTTGAGAAAAGAAGTTAGAGAGTAATAGATAAGATTTCAATAAGTGACATAAATGACCTCTRAAGTAGTCTCTGTTACATAAGGCTAAAGAATGTTCTTTATGGGCCACCAGTACTCAGCCATGGATATGCCACAGTAAAGATTGTATCTTCTTCAGGCCTGTGATGATTCTCATTTGACTCCAGAAGCCAGTGTTGCAGCCATTTTGCAAATTTATTGCCAGACTAAAGTTCTAAAACACTTCTATCAAAAGAGTATCACCAGCAAAGTGTCTGCTTAACATGCCCTGACTAGGTGGGTAATGCAGGTTTCATTACAGAGCTGTGTATTTGCATGCCTGCAGCATGCATATGATGTGTTGTGAAACGTACTGGAGATTGTAAATACTGTGTGCTGAATAATATAGTAAGAGATTCCACAAGAAAAAAATCATAGGTTACTTCAAAGATCACAGGAAGAATCATTCCTAACACAGTGTACAAGATATTTTCCATTTGGGAAAATGGGGAGATTTTATGCTGTCATTTCTTTAACTGCAGGTGGAATCCACAATCTGCAAAATGTTACCCAAGTGTTCAGGAACCACAAAATGCTTCCTGCCTGCTGGCAGTCTAGGGGAAGTGTCAAACACAAATACTGGACAGGGAAGGCTTTTGGAAGCCTTTAAATTATAACAGAAAGGGACCTTTGTGGATGAATTTGTGAATCATGCAATCATTTGKGTTGGAAGAGACCTTTACAAACATTCAGTAAACTGTGAACCCACCACTGCCAAGTCCCCCACTAAACCATGTCCCTAAAGGCCACGTCTAAGTGTGTTTTAAATAGCTCCAGGGATGGTGACTCAATCCCTGGGCAGCCTGTTCCAGAGCTTGACAACYTCCCTGGTGAAGAATTTTTTTCCTARTATTGAGTCTGAAACTCCCCTGGCACAACTTGAGGCAGTTTCTCCTCTCCTGTCACTTGTTACTTGRGAGAAGACACCAACTCCCATGTCGCTACAACCTCCCTTCAAGTAGTTATAGAGAGCAAAACAAGTGAAACTGGTATGAAGAAGAAGAGTTTTTTCAAAGAATAACTTTTCAAGAAGCAGCCAGTGACCAACCAGATACAGAAATATTGACAGAGGGTATAGAGAAAAGGATTTAACAATGTAGTTAAGTGGTCATGCATAGAGATTTTCTCAAACTCTGGATGTGATAGTGACAGCCTGAGCTTGATTGTTTGTAGGCTGCTAAGAAAAATGACAGTGGGGGCTGCCATACTGAGTGAGGTGTAGCCTTATGTACTGGAGAGCAAGAGAAAGGAATGGGGGAGGAGAAGACAAACATCTATTCATTTTAGATAATAGCACAATGTAAAGTATTCACAGCATCCAAATAGAAAACATCTGCAAATGTTTACAAAAGGCAAATAAAAACTAGAAAGAAAAAAAATACACCATGTTTGTTCTGCTAGTACTAAAGGTGAGATTTTGTTTTAACATAGGATGCAGCCAAAAGGAACAGTCCTTGTCTGCCATCCTCCTCTCCAGTAGCAATGTTCCCAAGCGCTTCCTCCCATCACTTCTGGTTCTTGTACTTGCCTGTTTTAAAGTAATTTTTTTTTTCTGACCTGGGTATTTTCAGCTGGTTGAATGAGCAAGTGCAGCATTGCTGGAATCRAGTTGAGACAGAGGGACAATAATGCCAAGATGGCAGGAAAGAGTGGGACCATTCTYGCTACTGGAAGCCTGCAGTGTGGTTCACTTAATCTGTACTCCCAAGTAGTCAAAAAAGCTCTTTCTCCTCTTCTTTCAAATGTATTTGCTTTGTAGACGAGGATAATATGTTTCTGCATACCTTATACTTCAGTTTGTATCTGTTGATGAGATCCTAGACTCTCCAGAATTCTGAATGATTTTAGAGCCAGCTGTTTGAATTTCATTCTTAAGTCCTCCACATTTAAGTCCCTCTCCATCCATGTTAAACATTTCTTCCAAACTTTTCTAGTGCAGCAGGAGTTGCAAGACATAAAAACCTACACCCATAAACAGCAAAACTGGCATCCATTCATGACGCTTGATTGGGACCATGTATAACAGTAATCAAAGACTTTGGGCTGGTAGTGGACTGGGGGCAGTTGATTCTAAAATGTATTTGTTCTAGGTGTAGCATATCACATCAAAATCACCTTGATTTTTTCAAAAATGCAAATTTGTCTTATYCTGAAGTACCCTCTGCTGGGGATAGATGTGACAATTGCAAGCGTTCTGATTGTAGAACCAAACATTTCATTTGGAAGTACTGCTGACTGCATAATAGGATTAGTTCTGTGGAGGAGAATGAAAACAAGGGTGCAAACAATGTTTATTAATTAAAACATAAATATATTAAAGGTTTCTTAATTCTCATGGTTTTTTATATTCAAATGGCCAACCTCACCTCCTGAAGCTTCTTAAGTACAGTCTGATCTCATTGGAATATTTACATGCTCCATATCCATGAATTTAATGTAACAGCACTGCATAAATTGCTACAGAGAGATTACTGCAGTGACTAGTTAAATTACTGAACTCCAAATCTAATTACTGAGTAAAATGGCTGAATAATATCCATTAACTCTTATCATCAAAAAGGACCGAAGTTCGAATGCTTCTACACTAGTTAATTTAACATTAATGTGTGTGAAGTGAAGAAAAAAACAACCCAAAACAATCAACAAACCCCCCAAAACCTAAGAAATAAAGTTTTCTACTTCCAAAGAGAGGAAACCATTCTGTCTCTCCATTTCAGCTAGACTTCAATTTACAAGGCTGTTATTAACAGGGAATTTTATATATAAGGAAGCTGAAAAAACACCACTACAAGAAAAAAAAAAAAAAGACTTTTCTTTCCTTCTCTCAAAGAATGTTGGGAAGAAGCAATTTTTATTGACTTTAAAAAAATATAGTGACAATGGAATTATTTGCACTCCACTCTTTTCACTGCTTCGAGGATCAGACGGAAATGCTTTCTGTAAAACCGTTGAAGGTACATGAGATATGCCCATAAAAAGTGGTGAAAGAGGAAAAATATCTGGACAAATAACTTAATGTCCATGCTTTTACATCCCTTCCTTTCCCTCAAGTAAGCGAAAAAAGGTGGCAATATGAAAAGAAATTATTGTAAAAGAGTAAATCACCATCATATGCGTAATCAAACACAGTAATGTCTTCTTATACAATTAAAAATTAGATTAATAGGCCAATTTTGTTTTAGACAAAACTCAAATTGACTTCATTTTTCATTAGAGAAAATGATAGCTTCCCTGTARTGAAGGTATACATCAATAAATATCATAAACAAACAGACATTCTCATGTTGAAAAAGATGCATTTAAAAAGACAAATAACTGAGGAGTTTAATTTGGAGCAGCTTCCAGGCTTCCTAGAATTTAGTTTTCTTGTATTTTTATGTTATGTTTTGTTTTAGCTGAGAGGTAAATGTTAAGTTTGGACAGGCTCAGGTCTGAGTTTAAAACACAGGTTCAAATGCAGTGGTAACATCTGTTTCATTACTGCTGTGAAATACTTGCWCCTTTGCAAAGTTATATCACTCTTCTTCCCCTGCCTTGGATCTTGTCTGACATTTACAAACAGAAGGTTGAGTTTGTTACCTTCATGCCTGTTCACTGTTTTCCCCATTTCTTTGTCTTTCTTCCTTCACTGGTTGTTTTATATTGCCACTTGCCTGTGACCAGCATTCCACCCATGTTTCTTCTGCCTCCTCCTCCTCCTTCCTGTATCTCATATAAATATTTTCCTTTTAGTTTCCAGTGGGAACTAATGCTTTATAAAGTCATGTACCGAAAGTTCAGCCATATGAGCTTGAAGGAAACCAAGCAGGCTTTCATCAGAAGCATTTGCAGTTGTCAAGGCTATGTCAAAACCAAGCAGCCTCTCTGAAACATTCCTATTATCAAGCATTACAAACTCCAGTGAAAAAAATACTTCACTACATTTTGCCTGCAGATATCTATATAGAGATAGACATGTGGGATCTATGATGACATTTTGCAATAGAAGATAAAATAGAAGATGATAGAAAATGTATTTCACGAGTGGGACAAAGAAAATGAAAACAGAAAATCATTCCACATAGATATATGAATTCTGCTAAGTGGGGATAGAAAAGTAGAGTAGTGCTTCCATCACCAAAGTAATCTGAAACAGATAAAAATGAAGTTGTATTCCTTTGTAGTAAATAGAAAAGAATCTACAGAGAATGCTCTAAAAAAGTGTTTGTTTGTTTGTTTTTTAATTTCTGCTGTGTGTATATCTAAGCACAGAATTTATCCGRCACTTCTAACAATTTAAAAAAATATATAACTGTTTTCTTGAATGGAATATTAAAGTTAGCTTCTGAATTAGCCTGTGATAAAGTATGACTATTTGTAATTAAGACTTAAATGTATTATCTTGACAACCACTGGGCTTGTACATTATTTCCATATGCATGCTGGTGGAGGGCTCTGTTATGAAAAGGCCAGGAAGAAGATGGGATTAGTAATATCTCTTTGTCAGGCACTGATTTATAGATCCCTGTCTCTTTCTAGTGTAGTAAGGATATCAAATATTAATACATTGTGCTTCAAAACTATATCCACAAACAAGTGAAATGCTTTAAAAATTCAGTTATAAATAATTTTAGGGATTTAGAATTTGTGTTGTTTTTTCCTGTTTTATTTTCCCCATGTGTATAAATTGATCCTCAGACTATGGCTGTATTTAATAGAGCAAACAGCACCAGTCTTGAGTCACTAATACTTAAGCAATATCATCATTATTATTTCTTAGTGTAAGAATTTGGTTTTACACTTTACTCTTTCTCATTTACATAATCAATGTTTACATTTTCAAAGGTATATCTTTTACTCTTGTTACTTCAAAGCCTTATAACCTCRCAATGTCTATAATAATAATAATRATGATGATAATAATTTTAAATAATAATATTTCAGTGGAAAATTTCCGTAATTTTCCTATACTTACAAGTTACTTTTCTCATCAGCTGGCTTCTTCAGAACATGCAGTCTTACTCATATCTTCTCACTGCACGTGACTATGCAAGATATTATGCAGACAAATTAGTAAAATTGAAAAAGTAAAGTATGTTCTACTGTCTGAGAACACCTGCACCAGCTGCTTATATTTATCATTATATAAATTGTGCCGAAGTCACCAAATTCATTTGTTAGAACAGCAGTAGTTATTCTCACTCATGTAATGTAATTCATCTGCAGTCATGAGACACTGCTTTCATTAGTGCATTTACATTACAAAACACAGCAGCTTCGGAAAAGGAGAACTCTCAATTCATAACATGATATAAAGCATCCTCAGTGGACAACAAACTGGTATTTCCCTGTTCTCACTGAATAACTTGTCTATCGGTGTGTGAAAATGTAGAGTATGTTTACCAAAATTCATTGTAAGTTGCCTTTATTGGGTTCTTTTTGTTTAAGAGTGATGGAGGAAAATACATGGGAATAATTTTCAAAAATTGAATGGTTTGAGTTTGCTGGATTTTTAGTACTCATCCCATTAATGAAATAAAAGTGAACAATTTAAAATATGCAAAGCTTAACCTAAATATAGGATGCTGAAAGGGTTGGCCTGATTTTTTATAGTGCTGAATACAGACTTCCTGCTAAAATTGGGCATTTCAGACTGTTTATTTAAATATAAGACAGTATTTTTAGAGGGGGAAAATATAGTACATTTATTAATTTTCCTTTCTATATATATATATTATGAGTAAAATCTCTAGCACAGAAGGAAAAATTTGATCATACCAGTAAATTAGACATCTGCTCATATGATGCAGATGTGAGGAGAATGGGAAAGGAGAGCTTTTTAGCAKCTCTGTTTAAACAATCCTTAACAGTTCAGACTCATTATGTCACCTTTATTCTGATAATCAATATTGTAAAAAAGCTATTCTGATCTTAATTAGTGCACAAAATATTATTCCTAAAGTGTGTATCACTTTTAAAATCACGAATTGGGGCATATGAACAAAGACTGGTGAAATACAGGGAGATTTTGTCAAAAGTATAGATCACCATCCATCGGTTCACAGGAGTATTTACTTTTKCAAGCAGCAGGGTAACATTTGTACCTCTGTTTTGCTCTTGCTCAGTCTAGTAGACATTWACAATGTTGTAAATAGGACCAAAATCTGACCCTTAGTTTTTATTTTCGTCCAGCATTATTGTATGCTCATGGATAATCTCATCTGTGGGGTGACCCATTCCAGACCATTGTGACAGAATTGCTGCAGCACCAGGTGCTTCTGCTTCTGGGTCTTTATTGTTGGGGTTTGGATTGGTTTTTTTGGAGGTCATCTGCAGTAATCATGTACAGGCAGGTTGAGTGTTTAAACAACTACCTAATTCCAAAATCTTGTGTTGTAAGCCTGCCTTTTGGTACAGGAATATGAAGGGAAATATAAGAACAGGATTTTCTGTCTTAGACTGATTTAGTACTACTTTTCTTAAATGTGAGGATTCTGGTAAGTCATTGTCAAACCTTCGAAAATGGTTTTGAGCTATTCCCTAGAGTCAGGTAAAGAGCTTGTGTTACTTTACACTTCCTACTGGTAAATTACATCTTGTTTTTTATCTGCTTTTTGTTTTCCTAGTAATAAGGGTTGTGTTGTTGTTATGGCTTGAGAAAACAGAATAATGCTATCATATGAAGGAATAGACTATAAAAGGTGGATTTAACATAAATTAGTAGTTTTTCTTCATAAAGAAAAACAAGCATTGTATAGGTGTCTGTAGGAGCTTTGGGTATAATATTACTGCAGTAATGCCAGCATGGAGTTTGAAATGTCAATCTTTGTCACCCTTTGTGGTTTGGATCCTATAGTCTAAACTACAGGGTATGGTTTTCAAAGATGGTTGAGTCCTTAGAATAGTCCATTAGACGGAATAAAAACTTCTGGCAATGTTCAGTGCTGTGCTGCTCTTGAAATACTGGAAAAGTGGGCTTGGTGTGGGGAATACCTTGGATTATTTTGTCATTACTACAGTAAAAATCTCTTAACTACTGGCTGGGATTAGAACAGGCTGATGAACTTAAGCTTCATGGTTTGGAGTATTTGCCTCTGGGATTGTTTCCCATGGTCTTGGCTTTCACTGTGATGGTGGTTATCAAACTGGGATTTATTCAAGGCCATTTGCCTTCATTTTTTATTAAGGTTATGGTGTAGAGTTCTCTAAGGTATGTCATAGACTAATAGCAGCTTTTACTTGAATATACTTGTAAAAAAATTCAGCTTTGCAGGCTTCGTATTTGATATAAGACTTTCTCTAATAGTTGATTATGCTGTTGTAACTCACAGTTTGTACTTAGCTGTGGGAATATTTGCTTTGAAAGTATGCTTATCTTTGTTTTATTACTTCTTTGCTGGCCAGCAAAGAATGCATAACTCCTGATTGCCTCAATATGCTTACAAATGAGAGTATTTGCACATCTAGATATCTTTCCCATAAAACTTGTAAAAGCTTTTACAAATATTGATGATGCTTTTATAGGTAGGCTTTCTCTTGATGCGTTGAGAAATATAAGTATATTAAACAAGCCACTATTTTTTCTAATGAAGACGTTAGTCCTCTAAGTTTGCAGATATCCCTGTGATCTCTTTAGCACATGATGCCCCGTGTGACAGTCATTTGGCTTCCTTGTGCTCAAATTTAATGAAGATAGCAATTGTCAATTGCCTGTTATGTTTAACATATTTCAAAATAACATCTATACCTGTGAAAACTTTGATTAGTGCACAGATTTACGGAGAGATTAGGGGCAAAGGATAAAAGACTAGGATCAGTCCTGAAGGGAGAAGGAAGATGAGTCTCATAATAGAATGGAAATGCAGGAAAAACAGTGAAGGTTGCTTTGATGAAAGAAAGGTAGGACAGAGGAGAGAGAATCACATTAGGCTATGACAAGGTAGGAATTCGGGAGCCTGTTAGTGACAAGGTGTGAATGGAACAGGCTGGAGAAGGGACATCAGAAACTTAAGCAGCTCACAAGGGAAAACAGTGGTATCTGGGCAGAGAAGTCTTGGCAATTTTGACTAATGAGAACAGGATGAAGTAAGAGGAAGAGCTAATCCTCATGGTTTTTAGCTTAGTCCTTGAGCCCTTTAACTAAATTTATTAATGAGTACTCTGATTTGGGAATGTGAAGTGGTATACAATAGCAAATAATCACATCCTATCCATCTCAAATAGGTACCCAAAATTAGCAAATACTTTGACCTTAGGCACTGTTTGTCTTAACTCGCTTTCTGTGTAAWGGGGATAATAATAGATCCTTGTCTCAATGCAGGCCTGTGGAAAATAATTAGAATTGGTAAGCACTCTGGCACTACTGTGATGCATACTCCAAACAGCTTGTGGTGGGACCTGATAATTCTTTCCCAATTCACAGTTCAATAGTGCACAGCAAATAAGGCATGAGGTCACCCATTAAATGGTTTGGGTAAAAATTAAATACCCTGTAGTTTCATGTTAAATGATGTGAATATGTATTTAAAATTTGTATCGAAATTGTATCTGGTCAAGAGGTATTATTACATTTGCAGGAGCAATGTAAATTCTTTTAATTGTTGTCTTTTGGGTGTGCTAGTCCCGTAACACTGAACCGTAACACTGTTTTCACCTACATCTGGGGGAGATGTGGAGTGTGTATCGGAGAACATGGTTTGTGACAGGTAGCTTGAAAACTGGCTGAAAATCTGACTGGTGTCTTTCCTATATTTAGTATAATTTTGGGATTATGTATCCTCTTACACAAAACATGCCTTTCTGCATGTGCATTAGTTGTGTGTAGATGCCATTTTACAGGTTTTTCGATGTACTCACAATGCCTTCTGAATTCTTCAGTATAAACATATAAGCATACAGCTCGATTTAAAAAGTAGAACAAGTTGTCTCGTGTTTAGTGTCTCATCTTCTCTTTTAAGTCCAGGTAGTGCCAACTTTAGTACCACAGTGCACTGTTTCTGGGAGGCACAAGGATAGAAGTCTATGTGAAGTCTGGTTGCAAGTATGAAACTTCTGACTTTGCTGCAAACAAAATAGAGTATCTGGTACATAAGATGTAGCAAGGAAAAGAGATTTCTGCAAGGTTATTTTAATTGCCTGTATGACTTCAGCAGCCAGTAGGCATTCAAAACATATATGCCTTGGAAAAATTATGCGTTCTTTGGTTGTGTGGATTTGTGGGTTTCTTTTCTCTGCTTTTGGAAAATATGAGATTTCTGAGTTGGAGGATCATGTATATTCTGAATAGTCTCAAAACAGAAGGAAGGCAAATGAGTAGCTTGAGCTGCAGAGGGAAATAATATGCACATTATCTGTGTGTCTGTACTGAAACAATTAAGATTACAAGTCTCTTGAGAATTACACTTCTGAGTGCTGGGTTTTTAGTGACAGACTTATCAAATCTGTCATGTTATGGTGGGACTTTTTCCTCTGAAAATGCAGCTCCTTGAAAATCAATCATTTCCTGTAGAAAACTTCAATTGTCCTGAAATGTTAGTCTAGGTTGCTATCTACTTTTTTTTTTCCCCCCCTCCGAGTTGGGGGGCCCCTTATTCTTTGCTGGGAATGATTTCTTTGGTTTGGGGGATGAGGCGCTTTTAGCTTTTACATTATTCATGTTGTATTAGCTTTTTCCCTGTAAGCTAGAGAGTACATTATATGAAATACAATTTGTTCACAGGAGAACAAAGGTAAGAATGTGACATAAAGCTCTCATGAGGAATCATGGCACTCTAAGGAAGTATGATTTAATCGTCATGTGTCTCGAATTCCATTTTTCTTTTTCTTTTCTAAAACAAACAAACAAAACAATGCAAAGCTCTGCAGTAGTTTGAGCTACCAAGCAAGCAAAATCTTCCTACTTGCTAACACTAAAAAAAAAAAAAAATTCACTTAGCTTAAGTGAATAATTAAACTGTGAAAGTTAATTCATTGTTTATGAATTTCAACATTTTGTCTTGGTCTAAAAGGAAAATTTGAAATACAAAAGTTTTTTAAGGAGACCCATTTCTAGTCCTGCATAGTTTCATAGAATCATGAAATGGTTTGGAGGGACCCTAAAGATCATCTAGATCCAATCCCCTGCCATGGACAGGGACGTGTTCCACTAGACCAGGTTGCTCAGAGCTCCATCCAGCCTGGCCTTGAACAATTCCAGGAATGGGACATCCACAGCTTCTCTGAACAAACTGTTCCAGTGTCTCACCAATCTCACAGTAAAGAATTTATTCCAAATCTAACTCTAACCTCCTTCATCTTAAAGCTATTACCCCTTGTCCAATCACTACATGGCCTTATTATAAGTTCCTTCCTCTCCATCTCTCTTTATGTACTGGAAGACTGCTACAAGGTCTCCCCAGAGCCTTGTCTTCTCCAGATGTTTCCCTTAATTTCATTTGTTAAGTGGACAAAATCAGAAAACATCCTCCCCCAACAATTATTAATGTGAATCCTTGTTCTGCTTCTTCCTGTCATGCTCCTTGCAGGACCTTGCTACCCTCAGAATGCAGGACTTTGAGGGTGTGGTCTCTGAGGTTGGCTCTCTGCTTATCTGCTGGGACAGATGTTGTCCTCTGCGGAGATGCAGCTTCTGGCTCGTCCCAGGTAGTGGCTCAGTGAAGATGAGGAGGTGGGAGGAGATCTTTTGCTGACAGCCTGAAGATCTGGTTCCCATGAACCTGGACTTGTTGCTTAGGGGAGATCTGCTGGAAGGTGTGATTATTAACAGGTGCAGTCTTGCTTGCACCTGTGGAAAAAAAATAGCCAATATTAATTTCAACTGAGCTCTAATTGTTATGACTGGATAATTCCTGTTATAGGCCTCGGGACCCATTTTATACTTTCTGACTGCTCTGTTTACTATTCACATAGCATGCAAGTGCATTGACTGGATGTGTTCAGAAAGTAACTGTACTAATACTGACTTTTTAGTAAACTTTGGTAGTTACAGATTTGCTCTGCTTTCTTTACACTATTTGTTCTGTAGATCAAAGAAAGAAGGAAAACCTCTGTGTACATTAACGATGTACAATGGTGATACTCTAAATTTCCTTTAAGGCATAATGTAACAAGAAGTATGTATAGATTGGGCTGAGAAAGGTTAAGGTTATTTGTAGTGTATTTGGCACAGAGGAATCAGTGCAAACAAAACACTGAGTAAGCAGTGCAGTGTGGAGGGGGCATAGAAGAGGACTGCACACAGTGGAGAGCTTAGAGTTCATTTTTATTCCAGCTGAGTGTTCAATGCTTATCTGTTTCATAACCTTTTATTTTGCTTGTATTCTCAGTAACAGGCTTACAAATAGTTTCTTTCTTTGCTTTTAATCTGTTTATTCTTCCTTTCATAATCTACCTGGTTAATATTAAAAGGATTTCTTGGTCAAACCTATACTTTCAAAAATCTTTCAAAATAATACTGAATACTTCTGAAAACTTAAAAGTATGCTACAATTATTCAATTACCAGACAGACATGTCTCTGCTACTACTGATGCCTTAAAGCATATTTCCATCTATAGGATTTTACAATTTTGATATATCTCTGTACAGCATTAATACAAGAAACTTGTGGGCCAGGTCACCACTCGTCTGAGTGCTGGCCAATATTAAAATACTCAAAATGGAGGTTTCAGTCTAAATATAGTACAGGAAGCAACAGGTCTATATCACAAAAATGAACCCAAAAAGCACCATGGCAAAGTAAATGATACTTCGAGATTTTACTGAGCTACACTGTAAACCTTGGTCTTATCCTCTTTTCCACAGACTGTTTCTGATACCAAGCAAAGGCGTGACTTTTACTGGATCGCTACTTTAGCTGGATARCTACTTTCATGTAGTGAGAGGGTACTTTTTGAGACTCCCAGCAGCATGCCATTAGTTATAAAGTCAGCCTGCACCTTTGGTATAAAGTATGTTTTGTTTCTCATATGAATTAAGCTCATTTAATAGATGAGTTTAAAGGGCAGACATTAGATCTCAGGTGGAAGAGCCCTCATGTAAGATCAAAAATTAGAAGAAAGGGGATTTAAATGCTAGTCTTCTCTCCTGTAATAGTCACTAGAATAAATGATAGTTTCCCACAGGGATGTGAGTGGGAGGATATATAATATGCATATTTTTATATTTATAATATATATTAAAATATGCACATGCATGTACATCTGTCTTTACCCCCCACTGGATTAATTTGGTAGGATTTCTGTGCATATTTGCATATGCTATAAAGCTTATTTTTCTATTTATTTTAGCCATACACTAGTACCTCAAACTCAATTGCAAATATAATAAATATAATGACTATCTCCCAGACAAACACTCCCTGCCCAGTTCTTCACATTACGTTTTATGGAATATCCCTGTGGTCAGCGGGGGTCAGCTGTTCCAGCTGTGTCCCCTCACAACTCCTTGTGCAGCCCCAGCCTGCTCGCTGGTGGGAAGAGTGTGGGAAGAGAATTGATCCAGTGCTCAGCAGGAGCTGAAACACTGGTGTGCTATCAGTGCTGCTCTAGTCACAAATCCAAAGCACRGCACTGTATGGGCTGCTACCCATCCTAGGCAGAGCCACTGCAGGGGTGCTCGTGAGCAGTTTTCTTCTTGGTGCACAGCACAGGAAGGAGGTGTTATTAGCCTCAGACACACTCACACCTGCATAGATAAAACAAGGCTGTTTGAAAACATCTTTAGAATTAAGAGAGGTCATCTCTTAATATGTATGTTTCAATGTAGTTGAGGACTGGTGTAACTTTTACCAGGCAGACATTCAATGTCAGGAAGTAGTCTTGCTTAAGAGATGCATACATTTAATTTTTTTTTCCCAGTAATTTTGCAACACAAAATTTTATATCTTCTCTTTCTTGCTCTGTTTAAAAAGTCAGCTTCCGACTTTCAGAATACTCGATATGTTTATAGTCTTTTGCTGTGCAGAGTATTTGTAGTTAGGTATTTGGGCAATGTAATTTGGTATTGGTAATTTATCAGTTCCATGAGATTATGCTATATCAATCATCCTCTTACACTATAAGGTCAGGAAATTAAAAAGCAATTTCCATTCTCGATGAATAAGAATTTCTTGAGTTTAATGGCTTGTGTTTGTTATTGCTGTAATATCTGGTTTAATTACTGTATTGTTTCTTTACTGGTGGTGATTCCCCTTTTTAATCTTAAGAAAACTCTCAGTGTTCAGATGGATCTGAAAAGATGCCAACCATCTGTACTACAACTGTGGTCTGTTCTGAGCTCATGTGAAAATCAGGTTACTCTTAATCCATACATTATACCTTCACACTTTAAATGTGGCAACAACACCTTTAAAGAGATGACAAGACTATATTTGTAGAGTTTGTTGCATTTATTATGCAAACCTGAGCTTTAGAAATGTTTAATTATATTGCTATTATAAATAGTAATTTTCATTCTATTATAAATACTGATGGGGATAATTAATAACACATGGCAAAAGTAATAAAATCTGGTCATAAATGAGTTAAGTAGATTTTTACTCTACTGTGGATTTGTTGTTCTGTTGTCTGGCTGGTTATATTTCTTGCTTGAATGGCTGGATAAGATGGACAGGGTATTTGCTTTCTGATTGCCTTTTAAAAACTTAAGTGTGTGCTCTTGAAACTGAAGCTACTGTTTTTTAAAGACCAAGTTTGCATCAGAAGCACCAAAATCCTAGGATTTCTTCAGGTGTGAGAAATGAAAAATTCTGTGAAGTGACAAGAATGGATTTAAAAATAGATAATAATTCAAGTGACACATACTACAGAAGGAAGATGAAATAATTCTGCCATTTTTATATTATATTTCAATACATCTCCAATATGATTTTCAGGAAGTAATTAATTTTTCTAATAATTGGCTGGGTGGTGAACTGCCAAACAGAGCCGTTTTAATCAACATTCATAACTAGTTTCTGAGTTATTGTTTGCTTGCCTGTTTGCGTTTATATTCATTCCCATGAAATTTTGCTAATTTGCACCAGATCAGAGAGATTTTTTAATTATTTGATTTTAGTTCTACCAAGAATAGATCAAAACCCAATGATAAAAACTGCTTTTAAATCTACAGATACAAATTATTGTTTTGGAAGTGTCATTTAGTGTCAGAATTTACCTGATGAACATCTTGATTTTGTTTTGAGAAATGTAGAAGAATGTAAGAGTTTTGTTTCAACGTCTTCCGATGAAAAATATTTATTTATTTAGGAACATCTCTTAATTTTTGCTTGGTGTTATCCATGTACATAAACACCTGATGGGGGAGGGAATATAAACAACACAGCCAGAGGCCCAGTGAGAGAATGATGGTCACAATTCTACAAAAAAGTACGAGGGAACTTTTTTAGTGGGAAAGTCGTCAAAGTCTGGCACAGGTTGCCCCGAGGCTTTGTCAAGTCTCCATCCTTTGAGACATTCAACACCTGTGGCCCTGAGCATTCTGCTCGGAGTAGGAGATTGGACTGGACAATCTCTAGAGGTGCCTTCCAGGCTCAGACACTCTGTGGCCCTGTGTCACAGGAGTGCTGTGCAGAGATGTGAGTGCACACACTGCTGTCTGCTCTCAACACACTTACTCAGTTTGTAATGATTGTGCAAAAATTGGGAGAAGGAATAACTCCGGTACAAAACCGATGGGAATGAACATATCTTCATTTCACAATTATTTACACCTATAAACCACAGGACTGGCACTAATAAGAAGCTCAGTGTCCCTGCCTAGTGATGTAGCGAAAAAAAACCCCACTCCAGAACACATAACTAAGAAACTCAAACTAATAAAAATAAGATAAAAACTCAACTACTGTAGGCACCATAATGGTTTGAGAATGCAGAGAGCAGGAATAGAAAACAGAAGCTTGCTTCACAAGCAAGGAAGTACAGGATTAGGAAAACGATTCTGATGAAAATAAGAACATGAAAGCAAAGCAGAAAATAAATATCGAGCAATGAAGCTGAGTGGAGCTTGGAAATCTTGGCACTGGGGTGTTAAAGTACAATATAAAGAGGTGAAAGTCAGACAATCTATAGGCAGCCAGCTAAAATACTGTAGAGCTCAGTGCTGTAACAAAACCTAACACAAAATCTGTACTTTAAGCAATGTTGTATGATTAAAGAAGTGTTCTTGTAATGCTATCTGGAGCAGTATGCCTGAATATAGCAAATGATACCGTAAGAAAATTGACATTTATAGCTAAAGTCTTTATAGGAGTAGAGCAGCAAGCAAGCAAGCAGAAAACCCATCAAAACCTATTATTGTAAATTAGTTGTAGTCATACAGCATCTTTCTGGAAAGAAAAGGCTGTTTTCCTACCTAATAAAAATTGAAAGTGCTTCTATAAAATCATCAATGATATTTCTTTAGAAATTTTTCCCCCAGTTAAGATAATGTGCCTTAAAATACGGATGAAGACAAAATGAATTAAACACCATATTAAGGTACATACTTCAAGCACTCATAGTTACTGAGATGTAAACCATACAGTAAGTGACACACATCATATAGAGCAATGCTCATTCTCATMATGGAGATGCCTAATGCTTCAATTTTGTTTTGTCGCATTTTCAGCTCTTTATTTTACATTTCTTTGGGCTTTACGGAGTCCTGGCCTCCATTAGTTGTTCACTAGATAATGATTTCATACAAGAGTACAGGGGTTTTCCTAATAATTTGCACCTCTCAGACATATGTTAGTTGCCTGAATTAAAGGAGGATGTAAGGTAGCTGATATCTCAGCACTTCTTTAGTTTTCTACTGGCAAGACAATCCTTAAAATAAAGCCTAGACAATCAATCCAAAGGAAAAGTTAACCTTTTTGATCTGCTAACTCTAGCTTGCAATATCAAGTTTATATTTTGTTTTGTCTCCAGTGATGTGTTTAGAAGAAGATTATGGTATTTTGCATCAGCTGTAAAGAGTTTTGTTTATAAGTTTAGTAAGAAAACAGAGCTAAGTCCAAAATATAATTTAAAGCAAAATAGCTAATTATGGAATTACTGAATGGTCAGTAAAGTAGCTTGGCTTGTAAAAATGTAAAGCCAAGTTGCTGTGAACACTGCTTTATGCATGTGATAAATTGCAACCATTTAATTTGCTTATTTTTTGTTTATTCTACATAGCATAATTTTTCCTCATTAGAGCTCCAGTTTGTCTGCTCCTGTCTTCTATACTCTTGACCAAAGATCAGTCTTTGAGAAAGAATGACACAACTGGTAACTCAGCATGTTACGGGAGAGGAAACCTGTGAAGTTTGGACTGAGAAAGCAAAGGAAAACAAGAGCCTTTGCAAGGGAAGCCTTTGTTAATATTTAAAATTAAAGCATAAATATAAATCCATACATATAGGTCTTTTTTTCTGAAAATGAAGTAGGTTCTCCCTTCCCTGCCATTTGCTAATAAATCATAAAGCTGCTTATTTCCTGATTCAAGAAGTAAAAATATACTCTACTTTATAAAGGAACTTGGAAGGCCTATAGGTTGACGTTACTTATTACAATGTTCTATTCATCTTACAATTAGGCCGGTTTGTAATTGCCAAAAAATACTTTGAAGTAACGGAGGGAGAAGAATAATAGAAATAACTTAGAGTCAATACGTAACCACAAAACAAAAGCAATTTGGTATACAACTAGAAAAAGTAACAGAATAAATTTGCTGAAGTTTTAATTTGCTAGTGCAAGTAATAAATGGTAATTATGTCTCTAAAATTTTCTGTGGAGATGCAGAATTTGGAAAAATGGAACATGTGAATCTTAAATACCTGTTCACATGATTTATGATTGTATAGCAACAGCACTCAGATGTGCCCCTAGCTTCTATCTTTTGAAAACTAATTGAAAGAATTAAATTAGGTTAATATCTTATTGCACTCAATCTTATACACTATAATCATAGCAAAAATGTTTAATCAAAATTTTAGATTTTCAATTCTAATTTGTGTTAAGTCTTTAAGGGAAGATTAATGTCTTTTAAGTTTAAGCAAAATATTACGACCACAGATACACATTTCAGAAAAATAATTAGTGCTTTTGAATAACATTTAAAGTGACATTAAAGTGACATTGCTGGATACCAAATGAATGTTGAAAACTACACTTTAACAAATGTAGTTGACATGACTGACTTCTGTGTGGGGCATGGTTTTTCCATAACTCTTCTAGTATTTTTGTTGTAATGTTATTCATAGAGAAATTAAAGAATTCCTTGTAACCTGGRTTGGGGAATACAGCTATTCATTATGCATGTCACTGCACTGTACAAAGTGTTTGCTTTGTGAAAGTTAGTGTGGGTTATAACTTTCTATGAAGGGAACAGTTCAGAAAGGTCTGTTGGCCTTTTTCATGTGCAAGAGAGAAATAAAAAGTGACATGAGCTGAGGCATTCAGTCATTCTTTTCCACATTCCCTTTTGAGATCAAGAGAGTGGGCAATATAAGTACAGGTTGAGGAGCAGGTAAACTTATTTGTGGCTCATTTTTACAATTGTGTACTTTCCGCATGGCAAGTGCCAAGTCAGAATTGTGGCTTATAAAAAAAGAGTGGAAATCGACTTTTCTAGGGCTACCTTTTCGCGAAGATGTCCCCCTTCCCCTCCAAAAAAACCTATGGTTTTCATTGTTTTCCTAAGGACCTGTACCTTCCAAGGAAAAGTATATGTGTGCCTTTGTGTGCATGTTTCAGAAGCTGCCTAGTGAATATTGTAATACTGCTTGTCCAACAGTCTCCACAGGTTTAAACTGTACACCACAATTACCATATAAATTGTGAGTGTTGAAACCTAGGGGAGATCAGAAAAGTCAGGAAGGTGAAGTATCAAGGCAGGTCCTGGGCAAGAGTGATTTGTCTGTGGAGTCAGGTGTCATGGTGGTGTGTCAGTCTGGGAGTCCACATGGCTGGGATACGATGGATAGGTCAGACACTGTCTCACGTCTCGAGCAATGATGAAGATACACATCAAAGGCACCATGCAGGTGTGATTTGATCCAGTTTTGAGTTCTGTGTTTTTATCCACTCAGAAATGAAGTCAAGTTGTGCAGACTGCTGAAACCAGTAAGAGCAGATGAAACCAGGTCTGCAACACATTATCCATATCAAGTGCTTTCCACTGCTGGCAATTGACCCTTAGCTTGCCCTTTATGAGTAGATTAATATCACGGTTTTAGCAGTAATTAGATGAATGGTCATGCTGCAGATTACAGTGCCACAAGCTGTTAGGCAGTGGCCTGATGACCACAGTAGAAATGAATGCTCATATATAAGGTCTGTTTCCTTTGGAAGGGTGGTTTGGTAACGTCATCTTTCCCGAGTAGCTGGTGTCACTTGTAGTGCTATCATTAGGAAAGGATTGTTAAAATAGACATTTAAGCATAATTTTTTCTCTGAATAAAGAACTCTTTATGTAGATACTGTTATGTAAATACATGTAATAATTTATATTGATATTAGCAATTTAATATTAATATATATTTAGGTGAATAATTGTAGTAATATTTGTATTTATGCTTTATAAATTTCTAGGAAGTGCTAGGATATAAATTGCTACATTTTTTTAATAAACAAACAAGTGCCTTTTGGTTTATTTTAAGAACCAGTGAAYTCTCACAAGATTAGTGCAGTTGCATTGAAAAGAAAGGTTCAAATACAACATATGGTGTTCACGGAGGAGGAGAAATGCTCCCACTCAGTATTGCAAAGAGTTCCTACTAAGTTTTGGACTGTTTGCAGAGCTAGAAGATATAGTATTGGATTTACAGCTTAGATTGCATCTCATTTATTATTGGAAAGTGATACTTGTTAGTGCATAACTTCTGACTGGATTTTTTGATAGCATCCACATGATAGGAAATAGATCAAGAAAATATTTCTCTTACTCCTTCCAAGAAAGATCACAACAGTACTTCATATGAACACGAGCACTGGGGATTGCTCTCAGGCTCTCCAGCTGCCTGTGTCATCCTGACTTTTTCTCTTGCATGTATGAGAAACCACCCTAGAAGAAAGTATATTTTATGAAGGGTGGTTAGTACAGGGCTCCTGCAGCTTCTCCTCTCTTCCTGATTAGAAATGTGTATAGAAAGTAAAAAAAGAGCATCTTCATTAACTTTTAGAGCTTGGACTCTGTCCTATTATCAGGCTTTGTGGCTCTGGGATCRCATGCTCCCTGGAATGCTGTCATAGCAACTGAGGGTATTATCTACATTCTACTATTTCTCAAATTAGGTGAGTCAGACTATTGGTCCTCGTATCCTGCAGAAGCAGAAGAGAGTTACAGGTCATGTCACTATAACTGGATGACTGAAAATAAGTCTAATGATCGCTGACATTCATACTCATCGGTTTGACAACTGGTGCAGATGCCAGCAGTGATATGTCTGGCTGTTGACAGGCTTAAGCAGCCCTTGGTCTTCTGAGCATATGGTTTCATACAACTGCACCACTGAGTCAAACTAACRGTGTTCTCGGATAAAGCTGAGGGAGCAGTGATGGAAAAAGCAACAAACACTTTCTTGTTTTCATAGCTATTTGAGGATTTTACTCTGGATGATTGTCTATTACTCTGAATTCCTCRATTTTTATGAAAATAAATTCATCTGAAGAAAGAGTTAAACAGGGAAAGTTACAATTTAGTTCCTTCATATTTAGTGCCAAGACTGATGGAAGACTGTGATAAAATGCATCAACACCATATGAGATTTCAGCTTGGGGTATGGTACACATCTTCCCTCTTACAGTTTTGTGGTTTGTTTGGGTGTCTTCTCCCCCCACACCCTCCTAGCATTGCTACAGAGATTAACATRTGTTCTACGTCTGGTACATTGCTCAGGAAAATTCAAATTCCCAAATGTTTTCTGTCCATTACATTTTTACTTCTTTACCAATTGCCCTTCTCATTCATCACAAGTACCAAGCCTTTTGTCAGCTTTCTCTGTTGGTGACTCTGCATATGTCACACCATTCTACTGCTTCATTTAATAATTTGGCATCATTTATATGWTTAGTCCTGTTACTTGCTGTTATAACCTCAAAATGAATTGTTGTATATCAGAGTGATAGAATCCAGAAGTCTGCTTACTTTCCCTCTCCTGTGCTAAGGTAATAGATTTGCACTTAAGCTACTGTTGTAAAATTCACATAAAATTTAAACATAGGGCAGCTCTCTTAAGTGAGCAAGGGCTGGTTTCAATGAGGTCTAATGCAATTACTTTGTGACAGCTTTTTGTTTCCCAGTCATARTAAAGTATTTTAGTAACAGTGGATCTTTAATTATTGGTGCTGTTAGGGAAAAGTTGCATTTTCTCAAAGACATCACAGTGGTATATGACTGAGGACGTGTATATATCATTCAACTCCTTGTGTTTTCTGTCTTCAGTACAATTTGTTTTTACATTGATTTTTTCAGGTTTTATAATGCTATGAACATTTAATGGATTTTCACTGGAAATTTGAATTTCAAATCTGAAGCAAAAAGAATTCTAATGGCTTCTGTGAATTGGGATAGAGAAGAATTCATCTTTTGTACATTTTCTTGTTTACCACTCGTTGCCTTGTAGGTACTTAATTGAGGGTCCTCTGATTAGCAGCATGGATTGATATCACTGCACTCCAGGAAATGTGAACAGTGGGACAAATGCTTCAGGAGTCAGCATAGCATATTGGCATGAATAATAAAAAACTCTACATATCTACAAGGAGGAAATGGAAAAAAAAATCACACAGACTTCCTTCTCTTGTTCTAAATTAAAAACTCATGCTGGGGCATATAATGTGTTTAAAGTGCTGATGGACAGCAATAAATTTGTAAGCTTCTTCACTTTTATTTGGCTCATCAGGTGGTAGGTTGTGTAAACTGTAGCACTATCCAGAATAAAGGAGCTGAGGGTCCTTTGGAAATATTTGAATTCAGTGTGCCGGTTATTATTCTTCCAAGACTTGCCTTTGCCAGAAGGGATAGTTGCATTTAGAGCCCTGCCTGTGTCACTGTTGTACATTCTGGTCAGGTGTGTGCAAGTGAAGACTAGGAAGGAGTAATTTATGAAAAAAAAACAGAGGGGCATTTTCTTAACAGATCAAAAAAAACCCTSAAAATGTCAGGTCTCTGTAAATCAGGATATGATAATGGACTAAATATTACAGTGTGTAGTGTGAGGCAGAGTTTAAAATTAGGTAAAGAAAGGGAGCTGAAGCAGAGTCACTGCTTATTTCATAATCAGAACTATCTTTATGCTAAAGTAACCCACACATTCAACTATAGAGTACTGCCAGTAGTAAGAGGTAAAGCAAACCCATTTTTAGGTAGGTTTTCTCGTAATTTTTTTTTATAATATTTTCTTTGCATACCTGACTTTAGGTGTAGGATAACTTTTGGACTGACCTTTCTACTTYGAAGTTTTTACTGAGCCTGAGTAATACTGAGATTGTCAATTTATTTGCTTCCACGTATTCTGAAGGTGAGACGTTTGTTTGTTTGTTTGTTTTCCAATGTGGGAATGAAGAGAGGAAACAAAATAATGAAACATTTGGAAATTTCCGTCACCGGTATGGAGAGCACAAGTTGTGGGTCTGCTGAAAAGCATGATCTCTATAGGTGTACTTTTGCAGGAGTTCACGAAACACCTCAGCTTGACTGAGCCATGAGCTTTTGAAAATCACATTTTACATGCTTTCAGTAAAGGCTTAGTTGAATTTTGCACGTACATGCCCTGAAGTTTCAAACCAAATGAGCTTATTTCAGTTCAAGGCCGCACAGGATTTTCCTTAATGATTACACTTTGGATTTGCTTCAGACTATACAAGGTCCAGTTCTGTGCTTCTGCTATGTCTCATGTGCAGTATGGTGCATGTGAGCTGAAGATGACAATACCAACCAACCAAACAAGCAGCCTCATTAGTTTTAGGGAGTGAATTGAACCTAATATGAGTGGGAAAATAGCCTTAGAACTTGGTGGCAAGACACAGTGAAAGTCTGACCAGCAAAGGGATTAAATTTTAATGCTGGATTGTGCCTTGTACAGTGATAGGCAGAGTGTTAGGATTGGAAGTTAGGTGAGAATAGGAAGTGATGTCTTGGAGCTAGTTGGAAATACTAGATCTGGTTGACGGTGAGACCTGAGAGAGTAGAAAATTGAGATTGAGGTTTGAAGGGACAGATCAGGTAACAGAAGGAAACTAGGGCTTGCTTGAAAGAACAGGTAGAAAAGCCTGGCCTTCTTTAAGTCCTCAAGTCCCTGTCTTTCTGTCATCTGAATTAGAATGAAAAATTCCTTGACCTCACTGCTACTTTGCCATGAGAGGGTGTTGGACAATGTATGACTCCCTATACTACTAAAAGAAACCCGATGGGATTATCTGCCAGGCAAGTCGACATGTAGAACAATGCTTCTGCAATTTCTGGGATGAAATGCACTGAGGAGATGTGCTTCATGGAGAGATTAGCTATAAAGTCCACTGGTCRTCCAGTAGAGTGTTTGTTCACGGTTGGACATGATGATCTTAGAGGTCTTTCTCAATCTAAATGATTCTGGGATTCTTTCCTGTCTGTCATAGTAATCATAGAAAATTTGTTTCCAAGAGACTTGCATGAAAATATATTAAAATGGGTGGACCTTTTCATGTTTAAATGAGGGATTTCAGAAGGGGAAAGGACAAGACAAA
This sequence comes from Parotia lawesii, assembly GCA_003713295.1. NCBI lineage: Eukaryota > Metazoa > Chordata > Aves > Passeriformes > Paradisaeidae > Parotia > Parotia lawesii. The sequence goes on along the minus strand of RAHM01000067.1, from coordinate 793,121 downwards.
AATAATTGAGTGCTGTTCTGAAGAAATATCTATTCCAAAGAGATCATATGTGATACTCTGCAAATGTTTCCTCAGTGCTTGACTTGATTTCATCAGGATCTGACTGGCAGCAGTCCCAAACTCCACAGCTGTACTTGCACGCAGTGGATTTTGACCTTACCAACTGATCTTTCATTACTGGATGTTCTGACAGGCATTTCAAACTGATGCAAGAAAGGAGAGATTCCTGACCGGAGTTTCACTGTCTCTCAGTTCTTTGTTTTGTATCAGTACATTACTGTCTCCTTTGTCCGTAAAAGGCAGCTTGGGATGTACAAGATTTGTAAGGAATGTGTTCCTGAAAAGGCCATCTTCTACTGTGAAGATGGAATGGAATAGTCTGTAGGCTCTCCCAATGAGAAGAACTTCCATCCTTTTTTACCCGTTGAGATAAAGGTTTTAAGTCCCCATACCTACATATGGAAAAAGATTTTTGTTATAGTGCATATGCAGAAGATGACTGAAATAAATCCTGGCAGAGTGTATTCTGTCACTTTCCTAAATCAGCATACTCAGCTTTGCCATCTTAACCATGTTTTTTTTCAGCTTGCGTGTTCCTCTAATAATGCCACCTTAATTTGCAACCAGGTTAATCTTGCAATGAACTATTAAAAATTTGTTAGCATGTTAATTCACATCATGTGAATGTGTGAAGTTGCACAGTGCCRAATCAGGTTTTTATTAGGGATGTTTTAATYCTAGAGTCTCTCAAGACTGTATATGGAAGGCCAAATGTATTTTTCCTTTTTCACACAAGTATTTTCCTTGTGATAAATTGTTGTATTCTCTAACYCCATGCTAGAAATACACACAGAGATTTTTGCTATGAATTTCCACATTCTGTAAAGATTTACAGTTCAGCAGAGTGCTTTTTCACTTTACTAGTTGTTTTCCTGTAGACTTTGATTATGTTTAAAAAATTCATTGAAGTGGTTAAAGCTAAATCATATTACATTAACTATTGGACTCAATAATCTTAAGGGTCTTTTCAAACCTAAATAATTCTATGATTCTGTTCAGGATGAAGGAAAACAATTTTCCTTTTCCCAGACAAAGAAAAATATCTCAGATAGGTCTCTTTAGAAGTTTCTTAAACCACAGTCATAAATGCTGTTTGTGAAGTGGAGTGATCAATGTTATACAACTAGCAAAATTATTTTGTTATTTTGACAGGGGGAAAGGCTTGGGGGGAGATGGTGTAGGGAGGAGGGGCAATGTAGGCAAAACCTAGTACCAGAAAGCCAGCTTTCAAGACTGTGCTTATACCGAAGCCTCTCAAAAATGGATTGAACATGATTAATACACTTCCTGCTTCATATTTACTCTGTAGGAGCTCTTAATCTTACCTGTCTCCTCTCAGAGAAGATGATTAGATAATCAACAGGCTGCATGCGTGTTTTAGTTTTGGTTTGGGGTTTTTTTGCTTAAATGTGTTAGTGTGATATTTTCTACAATTATTTTACATCTGTGTTTTAGTCTTTGAGATGTGGTAGTACGGAGAATAGAGTCAGGAATGGTTTTAAGAATAGTGKTTTTTAATACCCAGTGGGTGAATAGATGTCAAAAGCATGGAATGTGTGACAGCTGGGGAAAAGAATGAGATGATAAAGAGAAACTCTTCCAAGTTTAATTTAAGGGGAAAAAATGCCATCTTTCCTATTGACAAATTCTCACTCAGACTGTTAGAGAGGGTAGGGCAGCTCGTATACTTTCACGTGGCTGACAATACACAGCCTCAGTCCAGAACGTGAAGTGTATTTATCTTACAAAGCACTTTCTTCCACTGCTCTTGGCTTTGATAGATGTCTCTAGTGCAAGAACTTATCTGTGTAGGCCCACATGGTACTACAGTATGTAGAGATAAACAAGTTAAGCCTATCAAACCTTCTCTATGTTTTGCGTTAGGATAAAAGTCAAGTCATAGTCCCAGCTCCTTTCCTCACAAGTCCCAGCTTCTTTGCCACAAGTGATCTCAGGAATTGATTTCTGTACTTTCACTCTAAAACCTAATTTACTATGGTAAGACCTACCCATTCAAGAGTATTTCTTAGTATATATTCTTGACTTTGAGTATGTGCATATATCTATGATTCCAATACTTGTGTATRTATACCCACTTACAAATGTATGAGTTCAGTGTAATTAGGAACTTTCAGATTAATGAAGTCTTTACATGTGTAGATACTTGTATTAAGGTGAAGTAACTGAACAATACCCTTAAAAAACTGCATGCAACAAACATATGTGTTTCCAACAAGGTTTCCGTATCATTGGTGAAAGTGAGAACAGAGGAGAAGGTAGGACCAAAGAAGCACATTCTTCCCTTATCCAAAGCTCTGTGATCAGTAGCATTTTCTTGCAGTGTTCCTGTCCRTAAGAATTGTGTGACAGTAAACTTAAAAAAAAAAACAACAACAAGAAAATCCTCACAGAAAACCTAAACCCAAAATTTTAACCACATTTAACTTCAGGACATAGGCAAGACAATGCAATTTGAAATTAAACATCAAGGCATTAGTCATTTGAGTTAGATGAGGTGACTGTACATAATGTAGGTGGACATCCAGTGATGATTTCTCAATTTAGTCCTCTAGTGTAGCCTGAACAAAAATATTTGTCTGAGTCCTGCTGGTAGTCAGTACTGTACATAAACTGGCACTGTGTTTGCTATGTTTTGAATGGATAAAGGAGTGTTGTTGAAATTGTCAACTAAAGAAGCCAGAAGACTTTTAATTTTATGTAAACTGAGAGATTTGATTACTTCATAAATTACTCCAGAACTTATAAGTTATTTCCAGAACTTGAGAGTGGGGGAGTGGTTTCTACAATGATTTTGTGCATTAATCTGAAACCCTGAAATGTGTGGCAGACTTGTTCTAATTCCTGTCGCAAGCAAGTCTCTGGTAACATTAACTCTTGCACATCCAATTGGATTGGCATCAACTTGATTTAAATCTTGTGTGATGTTAGTTAAAAGTTTTCAGCAAATAAGATGTGTTGACTAAATGATCTGAATAGTATTTGCTACCTCCGTATGATAAACATTCTTCACAGAAACTGGCGTTATCATTTAGTGCTGGAGTGAGATTGCAGCAGGGCATGAGTTATTTCAAGTTTGCAGAGTACCACTGCTGTGTGTGTTAACCTTGGTGTAGAGGATGGCACTCACAGGAGAGCCCGATCCCTAGTTCATAAATTGAAAACTTAGCAGTGGAACCATTGAGAGTTTAGTCAAGGAGTTTCTTTTTGGGCCTGGCGTCTAGAAATATCCATCATCTAAAGTATATTTTGAAAAAAATTTTAGTCTTGTTTATGCTGATTTAATGAAGTGATCCCTTTCTCTCTTTTGGCAAAAATTTAGAATTTTTGTTGTAGTTATATTGGCATGGCAGGAGGTGCAGGCCTACAGAATCTAGGATAAAATTCACAGGCTTCTTAGAAGAARGTTGAGTGGTTTCTTTTTATTAAATAAATAAATATATCGATGTGACTATTAGTGTCCTTTAGGAAAAAAAACAAGTAAAATTTGCAATTTTTTGGAAAGAGTTTATTAAAAAGTATTTAGCAGAGGATTTGAAAATGTTGATTCTGTGAATATGGAATAGAAATGCAGTTGGCATGGTTTACAACATTACCTTTACAATGTAAATATTGGTTAAATATTTATTTCTATGTCTTTTTTCTTGAAGTATTTAGATCCAATGATTCATACTATTTTGTTTCCCAATGCATGATATTTTTGGAAAGCTCAGCAGGCTGGAGATGTGACAAAACCTCAGGGCCAAAATGCTGTGAGTTTGGACACAGAAAATCTGAAGTATGTTTYGGTCAGTAGATGAGTAAGTAGAAGAGAGCAGACCACATATAGTTATATAAATCCTGGCARAATGCCAGGAATAGGCAATTGCCCTATAGACCAGTAGGATGTGAATATTATAGGTAACATATGGAGACAACTGTCATCTCACAAGTAGTTTTGTGCAGCAGATATTTCTGGAGCTTTCAAGGTTAGATCATCTTGTTTTAAAGCAATGAATGTGAAGACGATTTCCCTACAATTTCTTCAGGCCAATATTGGTGGATAAGGTAGTGGTTGAAGACCAAAGAGGTAGAGAATGTTGAGTAGAGAGGAAGGGCATAGGCTGAGAACAGGTAGAGAAAAACAATGGAGATATAAGGGGGTGAAGACTGAATTCTTTCTAATATCTGAAGTCTGCAGTTTTGTTATCTTTCATGAAGTTTTACAGATCATTAGTCTCTTAACTGATGCTTATGCCTTTGGGTMGGTAGGGAAATATTCTTTCCTTTAACAATGCAGATATTATTCATGTAGGATACCTTTTTTTTTTAAGTAAGGATTAGTGACATATAAGCTTGAGGGTATATTAGCCTCTCACTGTGTATGCATAACTTTCATTATTGCTAATTAACTAATAATCATGAAGGTGCTGGGGATTGTCTGGAGATTAAAGAGCAGCTGGAAGATGCTGATAACCTGTGGTACTGCTGTAGGCCATTGGCCCTAGCAAGTCATTAATCTTGGAAGTACCTGGTACTGTTATAAAATGACAAAAGGATTTGGAGGTGGGGAGGAGGTAGAAACAGGCAGACAAGCAAGCAGGTTGTAAATGAATATAAGATTACAGGAGGACCCAGTCTCATAATGTGTACATATGGCCAGGAACTGATCTTCCAGGTCCTATAGCAAAGGGAAGACTTCTGGATTCTTTGGGCATCCTACATATGACATTTCCAAGTTAAATCCACAGAAAGAAGGAAGGAGTGGGAATATCGTATGCTGTACAGCTGCAGTTCTAGTTGGTATATTTCAAGGAACTAACTCCTTTTGCTATAAACAATTTTGATTAATGTTTGTTCAATRTGGGCTAAGTAATTAATTCCAAGGTATGAGTTAAACATTTCACCATTACCTTTCATGTATGATTCAAAACCTTGTAAGATTGCATCATGCTTGCTGTCACTGTGTGCTTTTATGATGAGTTGCCAAGGAACGGGTTTTGGATGCATTGTTAGCTAGGCTTTGATTCTCTCTTTTTCTGTCAGTTACATCCCTTTGTTGGGAGATTTTGCTAGCTACAGTAAATTAAAGTCTTTAGATACATTAAATTCAACAAAAGCAAGATGACTGTGCTTCCAGTGTGCTAGAACAATACAGGAAGAGCAATGGGGCCAAGTGATGGGGTCTAGAAGAGTTGTCAAACKAAAAGTGTGGTTTAGTCATTTCAATCCCTAATTCATTAGGTACAGAAGTTATTTAAATAATACGTTAGACAGTATTTTAGGGAATCATAAGTCAAACAAAGAAGTAATTAGTACATCTCATCTTCAAAAGGTGTGTGTATTTTCTTCAAATTCTTAAAAGATTAAAGTGTCTAAAAGTGGTAAATCATTGGCTGCACTCTCAGAACTGTTGTGAAAATCTATAAGTAGATGATTTTATAGAAATGTTGTTTTGAAAAAATACCAAAGTTTAATTTTCATTACCCGTTTGCAGAACTGTAATTATTTTCTAACAAATGATCAGGAAGTCTCAAAGCTTTTTAGAGTAAAACTTCACTTAAGTTTTCGGAATTTCTCTTTTACTTCTTAGTGAACTCCYTTATGAATAACCTAATTTATAGTGTTGAGATGTCTTGACACCTTTACATGTCCATGCTCCAGAGTCCAGGATTTTGTTTTGACTTTCAGTGGACTGAAATGACGAAAGGTACTRTATCAAAACATGTCTGTGACAGACCAAGTACCTTTTTTTCCTTATCATCTTGTCTTTTCCAGCCAAACTTAAGAGTTCAACATCTGTTGCTAATGCAGTGACATTCGTTTAACTTGCAGCATTATTTGTGATACTGCCATCGGACTGGCRCAAGACTACTATCTTGGGACTGTTTATTTACTTGGAGAAGCTGTATGTCCCATTCATGTTATTTGTGTGAGTTACATTTGAATAGAAATCTTGAGATTTCTTTCACTTCTTTTCCTTTCTATTTGTAAGAGCTTGCTGTTTGAGTTTTGGGGTTTTTTTTGTTGGGTTTTTTTTGGAGGGGAAGGTGAGCGTGTTGGGTTTTTTAAATTATTTTTATTTACTGAATCAGAGTGTAGGAGCTGTCGTATAACTTCTGTAAGCATTGAGATCAAAGAGTTTTCACATATGGGAAAAGCCAAAATGTGTTTCTTTTTGCTTGTTTACAGAGCATAATGGGAGTATATTTTTTAAAGAAGAATTTATACAGTTATATATTTTACAAGCAGAGAAAAAACACTGAAAAAAAATTACGTTCTTTGCAATTTTTTCAGCTTTAGATTCAGTTCTTGTTCCAATAATTCTGTCCTAAAATTTTRGGTTACAGGAATGAGGATCAAAACTTTAAAGATACAGAACTACTTAAAGGGTTCTTTGAACCAACAGGATGGAGTATTTTCCTCAAAAATATGGTATATTTATATTTACATGGTTATCTGTCAAGGGCTTGGAGTAACTTTTTTATCCTAGAAGAATAGGTGTTGAGCACTTAAAAATGAAAGATGTGCTGAAGAAAAGCAGTTTATTTGGACTTGTGTGCTGTGCAGTCCTGTGYTTATTGTTTAGCAGTTCATCTTCCTGGGAATGGAGAACCTCTCAGCTGTGTGCCCAAGACCTCCAAAATTTTTAAGATAGCTCTGATACTGAGTTGTCCTGAGAACATGAGTTAATTTGGATATTAGTAAAGAGAGTCTTCTTTTTATTAGCAGCTCCAATCTAGCTATGTGAATTTTGGTATAACTAAACAAATACTATTTCCTACCTTGAATGGGTGCTCCTTTGCATTCCTTATGCAAATAGGTGGTTGTAAACCAATAGCCACTGTACAAATGTATTCAGCTGAAAGACTGTATATTATAGGACTCTAGTTCTGTTCCACATCATGGCTTTTGTGCCAAAGTATAGTTGTGTTTGAATTTTTTTTCTCTTCTGTTTTCATCTGTTTCATGAAAATCTTCTGTCTACAAGGCTTGTCAAATAGCCTGACTGGATCAAATTATCATTTTTCCTGTTTGAATGAAGGGGGTTTTGTTTATTTGACTCTACTGACTTCCTTGAATAAAAGTCAAAAACATTCTTTTGAGAAAAAAAAACCCAAGAAAAACTGTGAAATGCACTATCTCTAAGAGTGGAGTTCTGGTTTACAATAAAATACATTTCATTTCCATTTGAATAAAACTTCCATAGCCATATCACAGAAAATGTTTTGTTTGATCAACTTCTGTACCCACTAACATGTTTTTCTCATGGCAGGAAAGGGCTGTTGACTAGTTCAAGATGTACTTATAGAGAAATGTGTTTATGAAACTACTGTTAGTCTTGTTTGAAGTATGGCTCTAGATAAACATAGTGTGATCTGGAAGGTTCCAAGTACTGGGAATTCCTAATTTATTTTATCCTTTCACGAAGGAACTGACCTGCGTTGCAAACTTTCTCGAAACAGTAAAAATCAACAAGGTACCTTAGAAAATGAATATGAAATTTATAGTATTCTTTGAATCTGTCAGTAGTGCTGRTTTAATTTCTTAGTATTTGTCCACTGTGGAAATGTGGAATATTGAATTGCTTAATACAGAGCTTTAAYTAAGACCAGTGTGTATTGATCCTGAGATCAGCTCAGTTGGTTAGAGCATGGTGCTAGTAACGCAAATGTTGCAAGCTTGACCTGGTTATGGGCCGTTCTCTCAAGAGTTGGACCTGATGGTCTTTGTGAGTCCCTTCGAGCTCAGAATATCCTATGATTCTGTGGTGTTATGCCAGCAGCTCTTTTTCGTGTTTTTCCTAAACCTTGAAGAATGCAGATCGAATGCAAATTTGACTTGCACAGGATTTTTTTTCTATGTTTTCTGTCTCTTTGCCCAAATACAGCACTGGGGAGGCTTAAGGAGGCTTTTGTTCCCTATTCTTTTGAAAAAAAAACCACTTAAGTATATTTGTTTTGCATCTTAAGTAATCATTACTAATTAATTTAAGCCTGTATCTCACAAATGAACACAATCRATAAATTGAGTTTGTGTTGCAGTGGTGAATTTGAAGACTGTTCAAGCGAGCAGTTTATTAAATTAAAATTAGTTGTTATGTTTAAATAGTTAAAGAGCTCAGAAATGCATTTGCTAAAGAAATATCTKTCTCAAAAGGTGATGTTGAATTAGAACTGGGGGGTGTGCCTCAATCTCTGTTGGTGTAAAGCTCACAACTCAAACTGTCTCAGTCGGTGATTTGAGCAGAGCAGCCGGACCTTGCCCTGAGATGGCTGATAAGTGTTCACAAAGTCCTCCTGATAACGGGCCCAGTGAAACGGCATCTGAGAGGGGCACAGTACCAAATGATGGGGCTGTGGTTATGGCTGAAACTGATGCTGCTGCTTGATGAGGGAAAATGTGCCTAAGCTTTCAATTTACTTCAAGTGGATTTTGCTGTACTTTCTGGTGGAACTGACAGTCTTTCCTCKTGACGTTTGATGTGTGGACTTTTCCTTAAACTTTAAGAAACGTTAATAATCTGTAGGCAGTTTTTTGTTGAGGCTGGAGGGAGGAATTTCACACTCTTCACTCAGCAGTGCCTTTAAAATATATATATGTTTATAATATATGTACTGTAGAATCAGTTGTGTAGACTCTTTGGGGTTTATGCCTCTCAAAGGTAGATTTTACACTGAGGTAAAATGCTGACGTCATTTAGATACAACAATGTAAGTGTAAGACCCCTTTTAAAAAGGTAAGAGCCTGTCAGCTTTCACTACTATAATATATAATAGGTCACAAAAAAGTTAAAATGCGGGATTGATTCAGGAAGAAAAAAGCGTACTGACGTGTTATAGACATACTTAAAAATGGCTATTTGGTTTTAAGATAAAAAAAGTAGAAATCCCTATAAATTCTTCTTAGAACAATTCATTTCAGCTGAGTACATTTTGTATGATCTGCTGAAGAAGGTTGTAAGATGCCTTTTCAATTCCCTGTATTACTGTCTTGCCCTGGAGATTCACAAACCAAAGTTACAGACTTGTAAAAAACTGAGGAAGAAACACGTTTGCCATGTCTAGCAGGGACTGAAGAAAGAGAAAGGGAAGAAAAACCCCACACTCACCCCACCTGAAAGAACCCAAAAAAACTGCATAGAATAAGCTAAAGGCACTTCAACTCTTTCCTTCTAAAATATGTAGGTGTAGCTTCACACTTATTGCAATACAGTTGTAGATTTAGGATGTTTCAAATGGGTAAATTATTTCATATAAAAAGTAATTTTATTCCCTTATTCTATAAACCAGGAACTATGGTATTCTATATTTGATAATATTATGAATGTTCCTGTGCTCTGTAGACAATAGTCTTCTAAAGAGCAACCAAAATCATTAGTTGCTCAGCTTTCACCCATTTCAACCTCTATAAATGTCTAAAAGATTAGATATTTAGGATTAATATTAAGAAGATGAGATAAAAAACTAACCTCTTGCACGTTTTTTATCTTGGTTGCATGAGGCTTAGAAGCAGAGTAATTCCTACCTTATTAAAGCAATAAAAAAAATAGAAGAATTTATGAAATTGGGGAATAACTCAAAGTGAAAGTGTGCATGTGTGGGACAACATAATTTGAGTTCTGGAATATGTAGGCAGTATTAATGATGGAGCAGAGAAACAATGGATTAGACCATCTTGGAAAAACTTAGAAGTTGCATCAGGCTGGCAAAGTTTTTATTAAAGAATAATTCTGAGATAAATCAAAAGTTTTGAGAATATGAAATTACTTTCTACATGGAAAATTCACCACTTTAATTAACGCTTTTCCCTCACTAGAAAAGATAATACCTTTCCTACCCTACCCTTCCAAACGTAGTTCGGTATTTAAAAAGTTGGGGGATTTTTTTTTAAACGGTGAATTTTCAGATTCATTTGCCACAATTACAGTCTGTGAAACAAAAGAGAACAATTATAATTAAGGATCCTTGTATTGCCTAGTCACAGAAACTGCTGCATATCTATGCYCCAGAGTAAATGCTTTCTACTCTTTGATCGACGAATTAAGCTTAAAACCCTCAAATCAAGTGTAGACTTTTGTACTGTTACTTGCCAACCGTTACCTGCAAATGCAAATCTAAAGAGCTCATATGCCACCTTCTTCTTCAGGGAAATCCTCCATGAGAAGAATATTTTTCTTCATCTGGTACAATGCTGACATTTTTCCTAAATATCGTGTGAACTTTTCTCGTGAGCCAAGAACTGAACACTGTCTTCTGGTGCATCATTTACTGCAAATTATTCTATTTTGGAGGTTTAGAATATGAGCTAGCTGCTTCTATGCTAACAGTAGCTTGAGTTGCTGGCCTGATATGATTGTCTGAGTTGCCCAGAAAGACCAAGACTCCACACCATTTAATTATCTATTTATCACCATTTCTTATTCCATGATGATAAGACATTATCGTGTTTTAAGAAACTGAAACTATTGCATATGGGAAGTTTTAGCTTCATGTTGCCTAGATTTCCAAACATGCCTCTGATACTTTGGTATTATTATACTTGTGGAAATTTAAAAAACAGTGTTCTAATGTGTTTTGAGATGGATTATTTGTAGGGGAATAGACTTCTGTGTGATCCACTTTGTCTCTTATGAATTAGCTTCCTCCTTAAGTAAGATTTAGACTGGTTAACGTCTCAAATAAAGGAAGCTCAGACCAGTTTAACTGAAAGTAGTGAGGACAAGGACAGATAGTTACATTCAGTAGAGATTAGGCAATATTAGATGTAACAATAGATAAAAAAGAAACCCAAGTTTAGTAGAGAACACTTATCTCTATCTGACTTTTTAAAAATACATTTTGCATTTACTCCTTTAATTTGGAGGCARTATTTTTGCTTCAGTTCCTCATTTATTTGCTTATTAAATAAAATTTTGTATTAACTTTCCTCACTTAATGGTTCTGTTCTTCATCTGTGTCCAGTGATCACCATGTCATATGTGATACCCTTCTGTTATTGTTCATTTTTCTGTCTATGTGCACTAAGATATGCAAATGCTTAACTCCAAGACTGCGTAAATGTGCAATGAATTTGATGTACTGTCATAGTCTTCACAGAATCCTATATAACTGTTAAGCAATTGTATATATGTGTTATCTAACATGCAAATATCAACCTACAGAACTCAGTTTTTCAGTACGAGCAATTCTATTGCCTTTCTGTTCTTCAAATGCAAATTGATACTAGGATTATTGAAGATTTAGGTGGGAGAAGGCCTTAGGAGATAAGCAGTCCAAACCCTTCTTCAAAGCAGGGACAGCTATGGGGTCAGATCAGGTTGCCCAGGCATGGATCCAGTCTTATATTGAAGATGGTACTATAGTAATTCACAATATACAGTAGGTGTCAATTTTCCCTTCTGAAGCAACACAAGTAACAGAAATGCTGAATTTAAGACTCGTAAAAATGTGCTGTACCAGCTAGGGCAAGACATCCATACGTGTACGCTTTGTGGTGTTTATAAATCCATGCAGTCAGCCAGGTGCACGGGGTGTCAGGGAGGATTTTTCTCCCCTTTCTCTCCTTCATTTCTCTCATCAGGTTCCTTATAATACACCATAAACTGGTATTCACACACTATTTTGTACATAAGAAACAAAAATCCCTTTGCTCTTACCAGCAACCAATACCTGACAAAACTGTGGATGTTCAAAGGTGCAGGTAAGTAGATAAAGATCATGCACCTCCTGATTAAATTTCATCCCCAAATGAGAGTGGAAGGTATTACTGGATGGTGGTGTACAGAGTGTGTGCTAATGCTTTCAGGCTGTTTTGAAATGGTGTGTGCAAGCAGTCAGGAATTTAGTGGTCCAGGTGTTTCTCAAGAGGAGGTTTTCCAGTGGTTTTCAGGAAACAAGGTAGTGTCCTGCAAGTGAGGAATTGATGGTTCATACTCTAGCTCTTGTTATTTCAGTGACATGCTGTGCAGCTTCAGCAGAATACCTGTTCTTTCTCTTTACCTTTATGCTTAGCTGCTGGAGGCATTTCCTAATGGAAGTACTGGGGTTTGTACCRTATTATTGTTACTGGTCATTGGAAATGTCACTGGTATTATCATTGGAGAAGTAAAAAACTGACTTGGTATCAATACTGATCGCTCATCTCATCTTTTTTAGGTTTTACTTTGCTTTTTCTGTTGTTGTTTGATAAGTTAAATTACTGGGTGCTGAATAGCAGTCACTTTTTTGATTTTTGGATAGAATTTTCATCTGTAATTCAGTGGACACACAAATTAAGCAACAAAGCAGAGCAGGAACTATATGTAGCTATAAGAAAGCTAAAACTATTCTTTTTTATTTTAAAAGTTTTAATTATTTACTGAACAACCCAGCCTTTACACTCTAAAATTTCTCATAAGAATAGAGCATTAGAAATTAAAATACAGAATTTTAAATGATTCCCTATGAGTAACCATGTTTATGGTTCAATAATGTAGCTATTATCTTCCACARTATATTCCATGTCATGATATTTGAACTAATCTTACTATAATTTTCATTTTAACTGTCAAGATCTTGCGCTTGGGCTACTGTTCTTTTCTGAAACAAAAAATAAATTGACATGAACAAAGGATAATTCGTGCTACTTTACTTCTTTTTCTTCCCGCCCCCTTGCCTTCTTTCTAGTYCTTCAGTCAGTCCTGATGGAAAAAATTATGCTAGATGATGTGCAACTGTGTCTTTTCCCCAGGCAGCCTCTCACTGCCGCTAGTTATTCTTTGGCAGTCTGAATCTTTCATCTTGGCATTATGATACAGCCTGAATGAGAAAATTAACATTAATAGCAGCAGCAAGTGTGAGGGGAGCTAGTTTAGGCTGCTGAATTTCATTCCTGTCTAGTACTCTTGAGGGGAGTAGGACCACTGAGAGTTGATGTGCATGGAAAAAGAGCCGAGACAGTGTGTTTGGACTTTATTTCCCCTTGTTCTTAGAAAAACATTCTTCTTCTCTGCTGCATATTTCCATGCTTTTTAATGTTCTTTTTTCCTAAAACATCCCCATGTGAATAAATTTATTCAGARGAAAAATTTACCTGTGAGCAAACCTATTTGGATGGATGAATAAGAATTTCATCTTTTTCTTTTATTTTTCAGRTTCTTCTTCCCCATGAATATCTATAAACAGTAGTAAATGTTCAGTTTTGAAAGCTCAAAATTGAGGCAGAAGAAAACAAAATAGATGTTAAAAACTCACAATTTTTAAAACAACTATTTTTTTCTGGTGTTTTAGGTGGAGGGGTGGGTTGTCTTTTTAGTATCTTGCTCACAATTCTGAAGGCCATTATTAGAAATTATATTCAGGCAAACTTTTGGCATGATGTCAGATGATGTTGCCAACATCAGCAGTAGAAGGGAAATGTTAATTCTTATCAGTATCCATTTCAGGCAAACAAGAGTGAAATTTCGTGGGACAAAGTAAAGGCACTTTTAGCTCTTGGACACTTTCTCTGATTTTTGAGAGACTTTCTGTAAATTATGAGACCCGAGAATATAGAGTTAAGGTATGCATGCAGATGATTAGGATTAGGTTCATGTCTGAATGTTGAGCTCATTGAACAAACAGTGAGAAACTTCAAGACAGGTGAGAAATCACTGGACCTATGGAGCAACAGGGTGAGAAGGTGACAAGACTTACAGTTCCTTGGGGAGTGGCTGGGTTTCACAGATTGTTAGGGGTCATTGTTAGACCGTCATTGTTAGACCATCATTGTTAGAGAAAGGTGGCCAGACCTCACCAATAATGGGAGAGTACTGAAAACCTTTTGGGAGGTGAGACCTTGCGGGTCAAGTGGTGCCTTGGTAGTTGTATCATTGGTATCATGTAAGGCTGAGATGACCTGGATAGCAGTATCAGAAAATCTAAATTTAGTAATATTGTAGCAAATCTGAGATTAGCAAGAAAAATTTAATAAGACACAAGTGCTTGATTTGGGAGCAAGCAAGAGTAGAGAGAAGGATGTCAAAGTGGAGAAGAGAGAGTATAATAATGGCAGATCATGTTTAAGCAAACCGATAGTCAATACGCTTGGCAAGTTGGACCTTGCACCTTTTCACTGCAGGTTGTTCTGGCTAAAATGTTGATACTAATTATTTTCTGTGTGAGTGTGCTCTCGTGTGTGTGACCACCAGTGACAAAGCAGGACTGTGCAGTGGATGAGATGAGATATTGGGGTCCAGATACTGGAGAAAGGGCCATGGGTCACAAGAGGTGTGGGGGAGTAAAGGTAGAAATACCCGATGGGAGGACCAGCTGCTCCAGAGACAAGGAGTCCAGGGCCAGCTATCAGGGATCCATGTTTGACTGCTGGTGACCTCCTGTGGTGACCCCTGAGGCTGGATGTTGATGGTCACTGAGTGCTGCTTGTCTTTGAAATGTGCATTTTAAAAAAGGTACGTTTCTCCGGTTACACTGACCTGTGTGGCCAGTCGTGTTAGCACCATGTGCATCCCTGAACCTTTGGCATACATGTAGATCCATTTTGGGAGGGCGAAGCCCACAGCAAACAGCCTCCCTCGCTCTATGCAGGCGTGGAGGAACCACAGGTTGCAGAGCCCATCGAAGTCCTCTTTTGGTAATTTGTCACAGATTGTGAGCCATGCAGCACCYGTGGGGGCACTGCAAACTGTGTAATGAGTGGGCGGCCCCTGGCTATGTGGGGGCTCAGGGTAGACTGGCATGGGGCAAACTGGGGCAYGGACCTCCCTCAGAAGCCTTGCTCCACCATGCCCAGAGGTGGGCAAATAGAGCCAAGGTAATGACTGGGGCAGTGGCCCCAGGACTGGCAGGCATGGCCATGGGGACAGGGAGTGCTCCAAATGCACACCCAGGGACGGATGTGCCCAGGTGCACTTCCAGTTGCAGCATAGAGACATACCTCATACTGTGTCTGCCCCTGTTGGGCCACCATGTAGCTGTCAGCTGAGAATTTATGGGGTATTTATTATTAGCCCTCGAAGGCACCAGCAGTAAGCAGACTTTTCAAAACTGTGGTCATTACACATGAGATTTGTCATGTCCCACCCTGAGTAGCTGCCAAGCCATGAACTTGTAGGGTTTTCTTTCCTGCTCTGTCATCTCATGTGCTGGATGGGGCGCAGCTGAGCTTCCCCTGCGAGTACTTCCCAGTCAGTCAAATCTAAGTTTGTTCCTTTCAAGTGTATGTACAGACCTCTGCTCAGACTCTTACCTATACTGGCATACTTGTTTCCAAGAATCTTACAGGGGAATATATCTGTGAAGCAAGTCATGTAGCTTACTTTGTCTAGAATTTGAGTCAAGTGCTTTGATCCCTTTCTCGTTAACAATTTCTCACTGTCTWGAATAAGTATTTACAGTTTATTTTCCAGCGCACCTGAGGTGGCTTCCCTTCACACAACTGATTTTAAAAAACTTCCCTGTGATTTGTTAACGTTTCAACACCTCAGTTGCATTATTTACAGAAATCTGTTCTCGGCTCACTWTTGGAAGTGTTGTTTGTACAGCAATGCTGTCATTTCTTCAGAATTGTCTGAGATTACTGTAATCTTCCTAAGGTGTGTAATCGCTCTGGCATTTTCTGGGAAAGGCCTAGTGTAAATGGTCCCGTAAATTCCCACATCCCGTGCCATAGGGCCTCTCTACAAGACTTAATTTTCTCATCTAGTAGGTTTCACAGAGCTTCAAATGTGCTATGAGAGGTGGATCAGTGGCCACTGTGACAAAGTGTCTGCTGTCTGTCTCATTCCTTTGCTTATTGCAGTGTGACAGGAGGAGTTTATGACTTAATAATTAAAAGTGGTTAATCCAAGTGATTTGTGCAAAATAAATGAGATGGTTAATGTGTCAGCACTGTGGACACAACTTTGCTCCTACCAAATCTGCTGCACAGGGTTGAAAAGGTAGAGTGTATAACTCAAGGGAAAAAAAAAATGATGGARATCTGACACTGCAGCTCCTCTGGCATCAGTGTACGTCCAGTGCAGTCATGTATGAGAGGATCCACTACTGTCAAAATTCTTTAGCTAATAGCATAAGAGCATAAGTCTTAAAATAATTATTTTCAACATCCCTTACCAGAGCATATTAAAAAATGCAAAATATTTCAGAAGTAATTTCCTGCAGGTTGGGTAGTCTGGAAACAGTCATTTAGAAAAATATAGGTGCATATGTTGTTCATATTTCCAAACTTTGGCATAAACTCAAAATTTATGCTTAAAAGTACAGGCTAGAGTTTGTCTTAATGTTCTATTCATAAACAGTTAAGAAACTGGCACAGTTTGTAAAAGATGGAATATTAATATTTCACTGTTTATCTTAAATTTCTACTTCCATACTACCCTATTTGTGTCTTGACTTTTGCTATTCTGAATAGGCATTCTGTTTAAAACATCAGTGAGTTAGTTTTAAAATCTTTATAACAAGAATGAGTARTTCTGTAATAAACAGGAACAGCAAAGTATTACAAGGATGCATTATTAAAAAAATAAATTAATCAGAATGTGATTATTTGAAGTCAGCTAGAGCATTATAGACTTGATGACATTGTCACCCAATTTTTCAAACTCTTCTCTATTTCTTGGTAGTTTTACTGGAAGCGTTAGAGGTACCTTCTTGTGRGTAAACAAGATTTTCTTAACATTTGAAAGGAAAGAATTAAGAGATTAAAAGCCTAAGTTTCAGGGATTGGTGTGGTATTTCTTTTTTATGTTTTCATTATATGTTCTTATTAAAGATAGAAATGTCATATTTATTTTATTCCATTTATGATGAATGTCAACTAAAATAGAGATAATAATTTTCTTTTGCATTTAACAAGATACTTCTGATAAAACAATAATGAGTGCATTAACRTTAAAGTAATCTTCTGATTTCATCAAAATTGCTAAAAGAATTTTCAAAAGAAAATATTAATTAGATGAAAAATGAAAAAAAATAGTTGTTGCATTTTTTTTTCCTGTCTTCTGGCACTTAGATGCTAAAACTTTCACACTTAATTTGAAACTTATATTGACAGCTTCCTGTTGTTGACTCACATTTGAAAGAGCAGAGTTATGAAAATTGTGTGCTGTGTTTTCTCTCTATTTGATAGACTTGTAAGAAAAGTGAAAACTGACCTCTGGCAGTTCCTTCAGTTGCATGGTTTGGGAATATCTTTCAGTACCTTTAAATACTTGTAAAAAAAACCCAACTAAAGCTGTAATGAAAATTACAATAGGCAGACTCAAGGGAATAACTCCAAAGAATGYGTAAATTTAATACAAAAGCAAAACATCTGTTAGAAGATATTTCTTAGGGCTAATGCAGCCTAACATGCTGGATACTGAGTGGATGTGGGTGGGAATGGGAGTGGGGGCTGTCTATACCTCAGAAGAAATGCTACCTCTTTTCATCAACTAAATAATCTTTAAAAAGTTAGAAGAAGGAGAGTTTTACCTTATGAAAATGTTACTTTTTGCTTTTAACACTCTTCCTTTTGAAATATATGGCCAGAAATCTCTCTTATCTTGACACATTGGTGGTGTGTGGGTGTGGAGGAAGAAAAAAGAGAAGGAAAATGTTTGTGAAGTAAGGGAGAGAGCTGCGTGCAGTTTGGGAGCATACACTGCACGGTATGGAATTACAGTGACATAACTGCTTGGAGCAGGCAAAAGAAAGCTTGTTTTCATAGTATCCTCTGATACTGCAAGGAAGCACTCAGTATCACAGTGCTTAAAGAAAGTTCAAAATCATGAAGGTCAATTCCACTTCTAGATCACAAGAATTGAACTTATTTCTGATATTAAAAACTTAAACAGTGCTAAACTTGTGAATTTCTGTAGTGCAAAGCTAGAAAATGTTCTTTTGGTATAAGGTCAGTGACAGGGACTTTTGAGTAGGCATGGAATAGGATCAAAACTAGCATAGAATCATCATGGTTGGAAGAGACCTTCAAGGTCATCGAGTCCAACCATCAATCTAGCACCAACATAATCACCCCTAAATCACATCCCCAAGTGCAATATCCACTCATCTCTTGAACTCTTTCAGAGATGGTGATACAACCACCTCCCTGGGCAAATTATTCCAATTTCTAACCACTCTTAAAGTTTCTTTATTGTTTCTTTTTTTATAATATTTAGACTGAACCTCCCCTGGTACAACGTAAGGCAGTTTCCTCTTGTCCGTTCACCTGAGACATAGCAGAAGAGATTGGCATCCTCTCCACTACAACCTCCTTTCAATAAATATGCTAAAGCAAGATRTCTGTTCCAGGCTGTGAAATAGTTCATAGGCAAGCACGGTGTCCCCTGGCATTTCCTCCAGTTCTGATAGGGCTGGTATCCTGCAGGCCTCTGCAATGGCACAGCTATCTCATTACTCTTCTCTCCTGGGCCTTCTCTCCTTCATGCTGTTTCCTGAAAAGCAGAGCATTCAGCCCATGAGACTCTCTTTCAGTCATTTTGCTTATGTAACTATTGGTAGAACAGAGCCTGCAAGAGCATACAACTTGGATAAATTGCAAATAAATGACACTTTAGTTGTTGTATTTCTCACTTTCATGCCTTTTCCTGTCTTAATCTCCGCTCTCTGGAAAGCAAACTAATTTCTGGTTAACTACAAATGCAGTCTAAAGTGCTTGAAGATCACACTGAGTTTCACCAAATTGTACACTTCCTCTATGAAGTGTCTCTGTAGACAGATTTTCTTGTCTATATTTGTCGTGGCTATTGGCGRTTCTTAATTTTAGCAAAGAGCAGAAAAATTAAGGTGCTAGGATCTTTACCTTTTATCACATTCAGAGAACATGACTTGTGCCTTAAAAATAAAGATCATGGAGACATATTTGATTAAAGGGTCATACAAAGAGGAAGATCACACGTGAGTTTTCTAAACATAATCTAAATTCTTTGGACTTAAATACTGTAGAATAGTCTTTGAAGTATTGTGTTAATAGTTAATGTGTGAACTATTTAAAAAAGAGGGAGAGAGGAAGTGTTGTATTGCAAATCTTGCAATGAAGAACCACTCCTGGAGTCTGAGAGAGCATTTTTCATTTAAAACAGCAGTCACGAGCCTTCAGAATTCCATTATAAATGTAGAATGAAAATACGTGCATATTTTGGCTGCAAATTTGTAGTTAAAACTAATCTCATGAATTTTTTGATGGCTTAAACTCAATTAATGCTTCTAAATGGCTGGTGCTTATGCACAGCTAGGTATTTTACAGTTCTTTTTGTAATACCAGCACAAATTTCAACTGCTGAAGACCTTGCACTGGCTTTTCACATAATTTTAATATACCTAATATTCAGGTGAAATAATTACACTAGCCACATCAAATATATTTAATCAAATGGGAGGAAATGAAATTCTTTCCATTTAGCTAAAAATTGACTTTCAATTTCTTATAAATACTTTTACTTAGTTATACCACTCTTTTAAAAAGTGATACTGGCAAGACAAATTATCCTGTAAAGAAAAAGACTAAATATTTCTGTGGAACAAATGCTTAATATTATTTTACTAATTTTGAACACAGTGAAAGGTAAAAGATCATAGATTTTAACATTAGTATTATAATGTAAAAGTTAAGACTGTTGAATAAGCATATTGTGGATTCATTATAAGTCCTATCCAACAGAGTAGACAATCAGTTTGCTGTGTGAAGGATCCGTTCTTTGTTTGTCTTCATTCAAGTTACAGGAATTTTTGCCTCACATTTGGATGCACCCAGAACATTGTGATCTTTACTGGCATAGAATTTGAATGTTTCTTTCAGAGAAGAATGTAGGGATTTAATTATTTTCGTCACAAGTTGTTCAGTGGTCGTGCATAACAAAAATGATTTGATGTTGCATGCAGTGAAAAAATATGAGGGAAGAATGCTTGATTTTATCCCCAAGTTTCTGAGGAATATCTTATATCATGCATAGCTCTGAAGTACTGTGAATGACATGCAGTAACTCAAATACAAGTTCAGTAAATATTTGAACGTTAAGACTTATGACTTTATGCTGGTGTTATAGTTCCAGGATGAAATGTGTTGCTAAGCACTAGCTAATGAACTTTAGAGAGATGCAGAATTCATGGGCTTAAATGTGGCCCTTTAATGCGGTTGTATTTCTTTGGCAACCAAGCAAGTATGAAGACATGGTCCTGCCCTGTCTCCTACAGGTGTGTAGACATATGCCAGTCATAGCTCAAATAATCTTACAGGACTTAGTGTCACAACTTTTATATTAACAGTAAACCAAGTTTTGTTCATCCTACTTACCCATCCAAGTCATGCTAGGAACACATGAGAATTACTGAAATGTCCTGAAAATCTGCTGTATTGTTGATTATGTGTCATTCCTAAGCTGAAACCTAAAATGACTTCAAGTATTACAGTACCGAATAACTAAAATTTTGCATTAATCAAATGAAATACACATAAAATATGGAAATAAGGCATTGGCCATCTGATAGAAATCAAAACTCCTCCAGAGGACTTTTAAACAGCTTACTTTATTCTGCACATGTGTAAGGATAATCAGTTTCCTAAAATGGTGACAAATTTATCATTACCTCTTCAGCATGGTTTGTTTGCTGGATGATATCATAATGATTAATTTATAAAACTAGATGGTTTTTCATGAACCTGTATCTCCATTTCATGGAGGCCTTATTCTCTGTAAGTCAGTAGAAAAAGAAGTGTTGTTTATTTCTTTCTGATCTAGTTTAAGCTTCCTGCCACTCACTCATCAATGATTTATGTATCATCCTAGWTCTATCAATATGGCAAATGAATATTAGAAATCCACAGAGAATATCTGAGACTGAGAAAGTGATTTTACTGTTATTCCACTTCTAAATTAGGAAATTCAAGGATGAATTAGTTATTTGTCCACAATCTTGACTCCAGAATTAGAGGACTGTTTATGTATTTAGGTGTCTTAAAACAATAATRTGTATCATATTCTGCAGAAGATTAATTTTGCAATAGCATTTCAAAATATAAGGTACAAGTTTTTGGTTTTGGTATTTTTTTTAATACTGATTCTTTAATATGCACTCTCCACAACAGGGAGGTCTAACATGTATAAAATACTGAAGTTAGTTATAGTTGTCACAGGTACATTTTCCTCTAGTATCATTTCATATAAAACATTTTTATTTCAGTACAATTGCTAAACTCAGTCAAAACACTTCCAATGTCTTTCAACAATAAAGCACATTTACCTAGGCTGGGTATGTGTTGATATATTAGCACTTATACATACACATGCCTTACATTTATATACAAGTATAAAATAAACATATATAGGAAATAYATTTTAGTATGAATTTGGAACATATCTAATATATAAATCTGTATTTTGCTACSTTAGTAGATCTCACTTTCAAAGAATTTAAACCCCTGATTCTCCTTTTGTATGCTACTTAAACTATTACCTGGTTATTCTGTCTTTAAGAGTAATCGTTCTATTCTTAGTGTAAATATTGTACAGTAAAGTATATGTGTTTGAATAGTCAATGAGAATCTGGTTTGGATTTTCTTTTCCTTGAGCATCTAGAATCCAGTATCTTTTAGCAAAAGTCGCTGTGTACTGAATTGTATCAGAAAGCTGACAGTTGATTCTATGGCTTACAAAATGAGCTCAAGAGTAAATGTACTAGGAAATACACTAACCTGTCATTTTTATCATTAATATCTTTCTTACAAAGACCAGAAAAATGTTAAACTTACCTTTTTGTTTTCCTATATGTGAAATTACTTTTTTTTCCCTTTAGAAGGCAGTCTGCCTCAAAAGAAAAGTAATAACATAGTTGGTTGTACTGCCTCCCTACAGTATCTTTTAAAGGATATTGCTTCATTCTTTTATTTATGTCCAGAGCCAGAGGCTGCTTTTAAAATATTTAAGCTGCTTAAATGAAAATGTGATTTAAAAATAAAAGGTATTAATGAATCTATCAAGGTTTGCATTCAGTTCTGGAAGCTTATTTAAGACAAAGCAAAAAAGTTTTAGTGGGTGCATAGGTACAGACACTTATCTCTTTCATTCAGTTGTTTAAATTTTTTAGTACTTGGGGTGGATGCAATTATTGAGAAAACCTGTTACCTCGGAATTGCATCAATAATTTGTGTACGAAGGAGAGGAAAGTGGGTTTTTGGGGTTTTTTTCATTACTTTTCTAAAAYAGAATAGTTACTTCTGCTAAATATATTTAAGTCCGAGGTAATGAAAACACTTAAGTARCTATGCTTTGCTGCACAGATGGCAAAACATCTACTGCTCTTGTTCTGTAGATCAGAGTTAGGTAAAAAGTCTCAGTGATTCAGCATTCAGTTGCCTACCACTGAGCAAACACTACAGTATTTGGGGATGGGGGGCAGGGGAGGATAAACAGATCAAAATGCRCTTCTTCAAATGATTGCATTTAGTCTGTTAGGAATGGGGTGAGCTTTCACAAATTTTTCACTTCAGTGAACCAGTAGCCTGTGTTAGTAGCTAGAAAGAAGTAGCTAACTGTTCTGCTCTTGTAAAAGCTGCTTAGTAAGATTCTTTTTGCCAAGGGAAATGGTGTTGGCATGCTGCGCTTCACTGTGGCTGAGGTGGGAAGTACCATGTACCCTGTACCCCTTGGTGCTGCTCAGCACTACCACAAAGCTGCTCACAGCTCTTGTTTGAGCTCTTGCACCCTTCCCCACCYACCGTTTCCTGGGGTGCAGCACAACAGAAAACTGAAGGTGCTTCTGCTGTCCCCAGTGGAGCAGCCCAGCTTGGTGCTCCCTGGGTGCCGTGGGTAGGATAGGAGCTCACTTGGACAAACCATCAGCCCCAGTCCCAGCTCTGGATGGGGCTTCCCATCCTCTCTGATGGACAGTGAAGCACAAATGCATGCTACAGGGCAGAGTTGCAGGAGGATGAGGACGGAAGCACTTAATCCTCATAAAATGCGTGGAAGGAATTCAGTGTTTTGAAGGATAGAGCCAGCTTTTAAAATTAAAAGAAGCGATATATGTGCCGTGTAATTTCCTCTTTGAAGTTCCACAGATTTAGCTGATCTGTGATAAAATCTTCTTGGTTTTTGAGAAGCAAAGCTGTGTTGTATTTTAGACAAAAGTAAAATAAAAATCAGTGGTGAAAAACTTCAGTACCACACTTAATCTCATTGATTGAAATGTTTAATTGAAGTTTTTACAATCAAAGCCTTACAAATAAAGCTCCTTTCCAGTTAGGTTCTCTGGAGTTCATTTTTCCATGAAGTATACAGGAACTTAGCCAATAGATCATTTACTTCATAAAATTTCAGCCTCCAGAAAAACTGCAGAAATGTTCTGCCATCTTCAAGCTTTTCTTTATCCTGTATTACCCTATTAGTGACAGTTTATAAACTTGTTTTCAAAAAGAGCCATATTTTAATGGGAAGCAGCTAAAAAGCTTTTGCAAAAATAGTAGGACTAAAAACATTGTGAATAATTGTCATCAGACTCAATGGTACATAGGGATGCATTATAATACTTGCAGGTAATACGTTAGACAAGCTTTTGATAATGAAGGCTTTGAAAAGTCTTAAAGTTGTCATACTATACTTTACTTTTCCTAGRTTCCCTATACTTTATTAATTTCTCCCATAAACATAGGCATTTATTTTTTTAAAGCATTATTAAGCATTCACACTAGAACTGCAAATTGTGCAGTTTCAAAGTGCAATTTAAAAGGTAGTCTTTGTGTTCAAAGAACTGCATGTTAATTATGGCTCTTCTCCATGGTCACTGGAAAGAAACCTATTGACTTTTCTTAACCACTTTTCTAGGATGCAAAAGTTATTCTTTTTCATAGGTAGTGCTGTGATTTACTCCTATTTTAGCAATTTCCTAGAGGAAGGATTTAGGAAAACGCAAATCTAATATTACCGTAACCACCATCTTAAGATTAAACCCAAATTTTGTCTCTTCCCTTTAGCTTTTTTTTTTTTTTTTAAATCATCTAATATATTTGGGGATAGGAAGAAGTCTCAGGGAATATGTTGTTAGGCTGTTACTTTCCAACAACAGAGTAAGTTTTTCAAATGAGTTTCAAGTAGCCTTTAGACAAAATAATGTGTTGAGGATAATGGCATATGAATTTCTACCCTTTCTTTAGAACCTTCTGGGAATTTGATTCACTTGTCTAGATTAACATAGGTCTAGTTTAAAATGTCTTAACTGTATATTAAATAAACACAGCTTTAAACTGACTATTGTGCCTGGATTACAGAAGAAGTTGTGTGTAACAAAGTATTATCTTGTTGTAGTGTTAGCCACTAGAACAATGTCATTCTAATTAGCTGTAGCTAGATAACAATCCCATAACAACTGAAGAACGAAGCTCCATTGCTTGCTTGTTTTCTTGGATCGGTATTTTTCTTCTCTGCTTTTAACTGCAGTTGCTGGCAAATCTATTTCATTCTGAAAAACCTTTTATTTGTATTTTGATTTATTAAAAAAAAAAAGGCAAAAAACATTAACTGTAGAAATATGTAGAAATATAAGAGTTAAAACCAGTAATGTGCTAGGTCTGAATTTGGATGAGATAATTTCCATTTTTTGGACTACTGCATGCAATTCCTCTAAGCAGGAATATCCATACCATATTCCTGGTATGCTTGCTGTGGCTAGACTGAGTCCATTATGTTTTGCCTTCTATTTTTCCTTCCGGTATTTGGGTTTGGGGAGGCAAGGTCACCGGCTCTGTCTGACTACCTGCACACTTGATGTAGACACTATCATTGTGTGGTGGTTGCTTCAATTAAACTAAGTGCTTTCCCTGATAACTTTCTTGTAATTTGATTACTGATCTTATTAGGAAGCTGTTTATTCAAAAAGATTGATTCATGCATGTATAGTAGCTGGCAGGCAAATTTTGAAGTTGATGCTATTATAGGAAGTTTAGAGACAAACGATGTTTGGTCATTTTATATTCAGATTTTATTTTCTTTGAAATGCTACATTACTTTCCAGCCGAAAACATAATAAGTAAAATGGCTTGGGTTAAATTTCTGTGAGGACAAATGCCTTAGAAACTGAATGGAGTTTATGATTAAGCCTATTATYTCATGTAGGCTGCTGGGACTTGATCCTATGTGGTGCTCAGAACTGGAATCTTGGCTAGGTCATTCAAGTGTCTCAGCAGCACCTTGCATTTACAAGGAAGTTTGTTTGGAAAATTTCAGCAAAGTTTTGAGTGTCTGGAGTCTATTCTGTCATACCTGTGTTGTCCAGCACCTCTGGAACAACCAGTGGAGGTTCCCATTTTTAGGATGGAGATTTCTTGCGGAGTAACATTGATGGTGTAACCTGTTGCTGACACATCTTTAATGTCTTACTGTTTTTTTCACTCTTATGTTGCTAAGGCTGATCCTGATACCTCATAAATATCAAATAAGCCTCTAGCTAACTAAGCTCTTGCATTTAGTGTGAAATAAATGTAAATAAGATAAGAATTTGGCCTAGTAGAGGTTTAGGGAAAAAATTTCCTAATAAGGTTTTATTTTATTTTGGGTGGTAAATAATAATACCTCCAAAAATAGAAATATTTTTTCTGTTCAACCTGTTTTGCTGGAGAAAGTTTCCCAAAAATTTAAAAACAGAGAAAATTTAAACTCAGACCTCTTTCCTAAGGATAAGATCTGATCTATAAGCTTGATTAACATGTATCTGTGGTAAAAAAACTGTTGACATGCTGAGCTGAACAGAATTTGAGGAACAGCTGAAGAAAGAGATCTTTCTGTCTAGTTCAAAACATGTTGATACCTTTTGTCATTGTTGTCTTTGGGAAGTGACTTCTGAGGTGTGCCTACCCCCTGTTTAAATTTCATTCTCATTAGCCCTCTTTGACAGGTTGCCTGCGGTAGCTCTGAGAACACCACGTGTTTGAGCACAGTGGAAGCAACTGAATGAAGCTGAAGTACTTGCTCACTGTGCAGTCAAGAGTGGTTTAGGAAGAATACCATCTAAGTTTGCCTTGCATTTGCATAGACTGAAAAACAAATGGTGTGGAAATCTTTTAGTCTCTCATTCTTCAAATGTTATACCTTCTCAAGCTGTAAAGTTTTGTGGTGTGCAAAACGAGGCGTTTTTTCTTGGCAATTTGTGGACACTGAGACCACCTCAGTAATTATGATCCATTTTTCATTTAAAAGAAGATTGAAATTTCATGTCATTGTATTGATTTATTGAAAAACAGAGCTTGAAATTAAATTGAATCTTTTACAATTGTATTTGATATAGCATGAATAAGCAATTTGAGTATGRTAGTCACTGTATTAAGAGTAATACTGATAGTGTTAGGTTGAAGTAGGTCCTGCATATTAAACCTGGATTAATATTTATTAGTTAATAAAAATGCAGAACTAAGAAAGTTAGGTGAATAACCAGTTGTAGAGCATTACTTCACTATCTGATGAGAGAAATAACTCTTCAGAGTACTGCTGGGGCAGGAGGAATAAAATGGAAGAATATATGAGTGTTAATTCTCCTTTCTTGATCCTACACATTCTCATGAAATTTGCAAGTTAGATGTCTTAGTCTTCAAAAGGAGATTGTAGCCTACTGAAGTTTGCATTAGAGTAATATTGATTGCATAGAGTAAAAATACATTCTTTGATCTTTTTATTCTGTATCAGTAGTTTGAAACCATCTCAGAACACAAATTAAAAACCACCGAATCCACATGACAGAGACAAAGACATGACATAGCACTGTGTCTTGATTTTGGTTGGRTTTTCTGTTGGGTTTGGACTGATTGGTGGGGTTTTTTTGGTTTTGTTGTTTATTTTTTTAATCTTCACTGGGAATTTAAATAATTCCCCTTCCAGTGATACTTATCTTCTTCCATGTCTGTCCAAGTTTGATAATGCTCTATCATTTGGAGATCTGTCAACAAGCACAAAATTATTTTTTAATATGCTAAGGCAACAGCTTCAACCATCCTGGTTTTCACTATAGCTTTAGTCTCATTTTCCACTTGCAGCTACCTGTAGGGTTAAAATAAGGTCATGGATAGCTACATCTATTGACAATGAAAAAGAGTGTAGTGGTTGTAGTGATTGTTAGTGCACTGAAAGGAGGTGAATCAATTCAGTTTACTGCTGATCACATTAACAGACACCTACTTGTCCGTACTAACACGTGGTGTTCTGTAGAACATGACGTAGTTGCAAGTCCTGTTGGGCAAATGGATCCAGGGACACAATATAGGATATAATACAACAGGCAGGTTAAGTTCTCCTGTAAGATGTTCATATCATCTTGTTTGTGATGAAGAACGTGTTCATGTTGGATGTGGCTCAGTCTTATGTCTCTCACATTTTTTAAATTTCTAATTTGAACATCAGAATGATCATATAGATCAGACCACAGGTCAATCAAGTCTTAACATCCAACAGTGGACAATGATGGATGCTAAAATAGAAGTATAATAGTAACGTAAGCATGAAATTCTAATTCTGTAGAATTATCTTTCTCGCCTCTAACAATTTGTACTACAAGGATTTCTGGGCCAGAGGTTTCTCTTTGATAGTTTGTATATAGAAACAAAGTTACCGAAACAAATACGATGAAGAGAGGGCCTGTGTATTTTTTACCCCATTGTTCCAAGTGATCAGTTTGGTATCATTTGTGTGGATGAACAATGCATGTATATTTTTACTGAAAAGTAAGTGCTTATTGATGAATACATTTACAGTTACATTAGATTGATTAATTGTTCCAGGCTGCCAGAAGGCTTATAGATGGATCCATTGTTCCTTGGAAAAGTTGTTGCAAATGTCCAAATCATTAAGAAGGAAATCACTTATGGAAATCAGCATTCATTTACACCTCTTTAGACATTTTTAAGTGTTATGAAAAACCATGGCTTTTTAAAAATAAAACTTCACTTGTTGATTAAAGACAAAGACATGACATAGAAGGAAAGCAATTTGAAATACATCTTTATTGTGTTATCACACATGCATGATTGTGGGGAAACTACAAAGTCAAATTTCATTAAAACAATTCCCCCTCATATATCCTCTCTCCTACTATCCTTTTCACAGCAGTCAGAAATGGTACTTATGCCACTCACTTGGCTGTTTGTACAGGCATAACCTCTTATTTCTCATGCTGGTTGCCAAGCAACTATTTTTGCATTTCATGCCTTGCTCTACAGGCATTAATTTCTGTCATGTTCCTCTGTTTGTTTATTATATAGTAGAGAAACGTGCGTACAGGAAAATGAGGACACTTTCTGTAAGGAAAAAAAAAAACRTATTTGGTAATAATCCATTGTGTTCACTGGATACTGCAGGGAAAAACTTGCACAGTCATTTCACAGAGGACCTAAAAGGTATCCTCCACCCTGTGCAAAATCAAACTGGGATTCACTGAGAGGGAATCTTTATGAAATACATAAAATGTTTGCCCTCCAGAAGGGAAGCAAAGGAATAGCTGGATTAGACTAGGTTTAGGGTTGTGTTCACTAGTCCCTTCTTCCCTCCCCTTCTCTAGCTGTGTATTTCATGTTTTGTACTGTTATGTAGCTACTGAGCTCTTCATACTCTTAAGTACAGATATACCCTTATTGACCCTGACGCTGGCCTGTGTAATTCCTGACTAGTTTTAGTTGAAAAAATGTTTTCAGTCCTGGATGATCTTTCTTTCTGACATTGAATTGGTTCCCTCCTCTGTAGAATAAGGAAAGAGAACACAATAGAAAGATTATTTCTTTTTTTAAGCTATTGTTTATTAATACTACTATTTAAATCTGGCTATTAACACAGAATCATAGAATTTTAAGGGTTGGAAGTGACCTGGAAGATCATCTCATTCCAGCCCCACTGCCATGGGCTGGGACACTTCCCACTAGACTAGATTGCTCAGGGCTTTATCCAACCTGGCTTTGAACATTTCGAGGGCTGGGGCACTCACAAGTTCTCTGGGCAACCCATTCCAATGACTCCCCATCCTCACAGTAAAGAATTTCTGCTTAATATCTACCATAAATTTCCCCTTTTTCAGTTGTACCCACTGCTCCTTGTCCTATCACTGCAGTTCCTGACAAAAGGTCTGTCTCCAACTTCCCTGTAGGTCCCCTTCAGTTACTGGAAGGTTGCTGTGAGATCTCCATGCAACCTTCTCTTCTCCAGCCTGAACAACCCCAACTTGCTCAGCCTGTCTTCAGAGGGGAGGTGTTCTAGTCCTCTTATCAACTTTGTGGCCTCTTCTGGACTTGCTCCAAAAGTTCCGTGTCCTTATGTTGGGGACACCAGAAATGTACACAGTACTCAARGTGGGATTTCACAAGAGCAGAGGAGAGGGGAAGAATCACCTCCTTCAACCTGCTTGCCACACTTCTCTGGATGCAGCCCAGGAAACGTTTGGACTGTGAGCACACATTGCCAGCTCATGTTGAGTTTTTCATCAACCATCACCCTCAGGTCTTTCTCCTCAGGGCTTCTCTCAATCACTTCTCTGCTYAACCTGTAGATGTGTCTCGGGTTTCTGTGACCCAGATATAGGACCTTCTTCTTTGTTTGATTGAACTTGATGAGGTTTGCATTGGCCCACCTCACAAGCTTGTCCAGGTCTCCCTGGATGATATTGTGTTGACTCCAGTGTGTTGACTGCACCACACAACTTGATGTTGTCRGCTTAGGGTGCATTTGATCCCACTGTTCATGTTGCTGACAAAGATGTCGAACAGTATGGGCTACACCTGAGGGACACCACTCATCACTGGTCTCCAAAAGGGCAATGAGCCATTGACCACAAGTCTTGGAGTCTGGCCTTCCAGTAGCTGAGTGGTGCATTCATCAAATCCATCCATCTCCAATTTAGAGACAAGGATGTTCATGCAGGATAGTGTCAAATGCTGTACATATGTCCAGGCGGATGATGTCAGTTGCTTTRTCGCTATCTATCAAAGCTGTAGCCCCGTCATAGAAGGTCACCAAATTTGTTAGGTATGATTTACCCTTAGCAAAGCCATGTTGGCTGTTGTCAATCATGTCTTTGTTTTTCATATTCAGCTATAATCAATTTGATTGGTGATCAAATCTCCAAGTCATTCAGGTATTTTTGCTAGAGTGTAACAGCAAGGCAGACTGGTTCAGCTGTAGTTAGCAAAAATTATTTTGGYCATGTTCAGCAACAGATTTTATCCTTTGTGCACAAGCAGTGTTGACTAGAGAACACACTTGCTGAGCTGTTCTCTCTTTTCAATTTGTAGGAAGAAGAACTGGTAAATTGAGAAATATGTATTGGTAGAGGTTGCACTTGACAATAGTGAAATTATTTTTAATATACTCTAGTGGATTGGGAAGTAGAACATCAATAAAAATGCTTACATCTTTTCCTTTTCAAAGACCTTTATGACAATACATTTATCCTCCCAATACCACTGGGGAAAGTAGAAAAGTATTAGCATTGCTGCTTTACAAAGAAACTGAAACCATGTTTGTTTGATACAACAGAACTGTTAAATGTCAGAGGCAAGATTACTAACCTAGTCCTTTGAGCTTATCTTTCATGGGGATAATATTTACTGGTGAAATAGTGAACTTTATTTTTGCTGTTGCACAGTCGTATACTACAGTTGAGGAAGAGTAAGTTCTAAGGTATTTTTTTTTTTCTCATTCTTAGTGTTTGTTGCTAAACATCAGGTCTTAAGGGATGACTTCCTTATCTACAATTGCTCTTCATCTCATCTAACATAGCTCCTAATGACAAAGTCTAATAATAAAGACATGCTTGCATGCCACTAAAGGTAAATATACAATATATTATAGACCAAATTCAGACAGCATTGCCAGACTCTGTTTCTGTATAATTTTCTTTAAATAAAAAGCCTTTGCATCTCTACTGGTGATGTACTAGTTGATGAGTATAAAGGATTCATTCATGCAAAAATGAGGTATATGATCTACCTCCATTGCTAAGTGACTGTGGCAGAATTCAACCTTCAGTGTACTGAAGTTTACTGTGCTCGAATTTTTCCTCCAAGCCCAATTTCAGGGTGTCCTCTAGCAATGTAGCTGTCTGAGAACATGAAAGAGTGGGGAGGGTGCAGAGATGCTCTGCCAGCCCTCCTCCTCTGCTACAGGAACCTCATTCCAGAGACGGCAGTGGAGAACTGAACTGTGTGTTATCAACAAAAGGTATAACATCATAATGTCTTCCCATGGCCTTTCTTTTTTATCTTATAAGTGCAGAAGCCAGAAAATTGATTGAGCGTGGAAGGACCTGTGACCAAGGGGAAATGTGCTAGCAGTGCTGTGTGTAGGAAAAAACACAAAATCAGGCAAGGTACTTAGACATCTGAATGATCTATTTCTGGAATATTTTTATTTTACATTCCTTTTTGGTAGCTCTGAGCTGCATTTTTTGAAATAAATATAAGCAACAAAACTTCAGAAACTCTATAGTATGAAGGGCATGCTTCACTGCAGTTGCTGAAAGATTTTTGTAGTGGTTTGAAAGCTAAAACATACATTGCTTTTTTTTGATCGTGTTTTCTGTGAGATAAGTATTAAGAGAAAAACAAAGCAGGCACAAAACTTGACAGAATAGAAGAGATTTATTAACAGACTTAAGA
>RAHM01000067.1:585630-760934 GCA_003713295.1 Parotia lawesii | reverse complement strand
TTACCCCCCGCTCCCTCTGCGCTGCCGGGTGCACAGTGTGGGAAAGGAGTGTCTTCCTCTGTTCGTCGCGGAGTATGCTGGCTGCACTGAAAGCTCCCGCCGGCTCCCTCTTCCTCAGGATACCGCGCCGGATAACCTCAGCCCTGTATAGCCAGCCATACCCACCCGCGGCTCAGAGAGTATTTCTCCTCCCCACAATCCAGAGTCCATGCTGCAGCATTAGGAAAAGAAGCAGGAGGCAGAGAGGCCAGAGCAGGGGCGCCCGTCCCCAGCCCCGCGGGCCGGGCAACAGGGGTCCACCCCTCCCTCTCTCTCTCCATCCCGCACCAAAACCGGAACGGAGAAACT
The DNA here is from genome assembly GCA_003713295.1 of Parotia lawesii. Classification (NCBI taxonomy): domain Eukaryota; kingdom Metazoa; phylum Chordata; class Aves; order Passeriformes; family Paradisaeidae; genus Parotia; species Parotia lawesii. The sequence goes on along the minus strand of RAHM01000067.1, from coordinate 760,586 downwards.
TTCTTCCTCTTAAAAAACCCACCTTCTACAGGGTTTAAATATGTGAAATTGAGAGAAGCGTGATTGGTTTAAGGAWSTGCCTGTCAGTTCGGGTCAAACCACGACAATTTTCTTTTTAAAAATTTAAACATGTGTGCTGCAACAAAGAGGAAAATTTGAGTGCTAGATGCCAGAAAGCATGTAATCTCAAAAGAAAGAATAATGTTGTTTCAAAAATGCTGTCTTGGAAATCTGCAAGAAAATTCATCTTAGGTTTTTAATAAGAATGTACCAAGATCTGTCCTGCTGCTGCCGTTGTGCAAAAATAAATGCATGATGAAGATGTAGCTGCCAAGGTAAACGATTGAAAACTGTGTCGCTAGTGGGGGCGTATTCAAGTAGCTTTTTTTCCACTCTTCCGAGGTAACATACAAATATATAAGATAATCTAAGTTAACTTAGAAAGATTCTGCCTCTTTAGCGTCAATATAAAGGCTTCATCTTTTCGGATACTGAAATTGAACTCATTGCTTTGTTTTCTGAAAGAGTTATCAACTGTACCAACAAATGCCAATTAGCTAACTGCTTGTTGGGAAGAAATTGTTCCTTTTTGTTGGTAAAAGAACCAACAACATGTAGAAGAAAAATCAGGTGCTTTTCCAGCATCCTTTTTATTTCCATCCTTCTGTTTGACCTGCCTTCCACTTTCTACGTCAGCATCTGCCACTTTAAACAGCTCACTAACAGCATTCAGAGAGGACCACGGACTGAGTCAAATAATTAATTTCTCCACTGGAAGGGTGTTCAGGCATTGAAAAGAGCTGCCCAGGGAGGTGGTGGAGTTGCCATCCCTGGAAGGATTCAAGAAATTACTTGATGTGGCACTTCATGCTATGATTTAGTTGTGAAGGTGCTGTTTGGTCAAAGGTTGGACTCCATGGTCATGGAGGTCTTTTCCAGCCTTAATGATTCTATGATTCTATGAAAGCAAATCTGGAGTAGAGTGGCTATTGTGATGTGGCCAGTGCTGTGTTGCTAGGCTGACATCCTTTTGTGTAAGCATAAGCTGGTTCCACTTCTAATTCTGCGTGATACTGACAAAAAAAAAAACAAACCCAAAACTCTATTAAAAGTAGAATAATTTGTTAAATAACTAGCTCACTCTTTTAGAGACTGAGATTCTTTTAGTGGATTTCTTCATACATCCAATAATCTCCTGGAGTTAAATGTGGTTTGGGAAACACTACAAGCTGAAAACTACTATTTTACTGATACACTCAACAAATATTGCAGAAAATTAAATCCTGGTAAAAATGGGTAATTGTTAAAAGTCTTAGCATATAATTTGTTTACACTACTTGAGACAATAGTTGAATAGAAGATAAGCATAAAAAGGATTCTGGAGAAGATTAGCCCAATTCTCTATAATTAATTGATCATACATGTGTTCAGATATTACCACATCCTTGATTTAATAAAGAAAACTAAAATTACAAATAAAATTGAACTACAGATAACTTATTCTCCCATTATAACTGTTCTGGTTTCCAGCAGGTTATAATGCTGTTGCTTAATAAATGCCATTTGTTTAGTGGTTGCAGTTTCAATTCTGTCTGCAAATACAATATTAACAGTCTTGTCTTGACTGTAACCTTACCTTCCTGGGGGCTAATGTCCCTAAGTAACCTCTGTTGAAACTTCTTTCTCTCAGAACCTCTATTTTCTGTATTTTATAATCCTAACTATGCACAACAGAAAAAAGTCGAACTCTGCCAGGGCAACAAGAGTCTTACTGTTTCTGTGCAATCCCTCCCTTGACATTTTACACCACTCAAGTTTACTGCCCGTCACTGGGGCATTTGACTCCCCAGGATATCCATGTACCAGCAGTATTTCTTGTAATGACAATRTCTTTGCATTTAGGAGCATTTTAACATGACTTTTAATTTAAATGGGTCCCTAGTTGTCTAGATATGAAAACATGGTTATAGCCATCAAGGAGAACAGTACTGACATTTAATTGCTGGTTTGTAGAGCACGTTCTTCTTCTTTAGTGTTGCTCTTCCCTCATTACCTTGCCAGTGACAATGGAGTCCATTAAACCTGTGTACGCAAGAAAATTGAATGAACTTAGATAAATTTGATCAGCCCTCTTGTGTAGACAGTCTACATTTGGAGAAGAGTGTCTTATAACAATTTAGAAAAAGTAAACATAAGCCATCATTATCCGCAGAGGAACTTGCATTGATTTAGCTAAATCACTTTCTAAAGCTATTTTTTTTTCCTATGGTGTTGCAATTCCCTTGTGTAGAGAAGAATTTAACTAGATTGTCTTTTGCCTGCACAACATTAGGAAACTTTCCAGAAGGTCTCTATCTTACCTATATGCAACCATGGTTGTGAGTATAGACTGGGGAATGAAAGGTTGGAGAGCAGCACTGTGGAAAGGGACCTGGGGGTCCTGGTTGATGGAAAGTTGAAAATGAGCCAGCAGTGCCCTGGCAGCCAGGAGGGCCAGCTGTGTCCTGGGGGGCATCAGGCACAGCATCGCCCACCGGACAAGGGAGGGGATTGTCCTGCTCTGCTCTGCACTGGAGTGGCCTCACCTTGAGTGCTGGGGCAGTTTTGGGCGCCACAATATCTAAAAGACATTAAACTCTTCAACAGCTTCCAGAGGAGGGCAGTGAGGATGGTGAAGGTCCCTGAAGGGAAGCTGTGTGCGGCGTGGCTGAGGTCACTGGATCTGTTCAGCCTGGAGAAGAGGAGACTGAGGGGAGACCTCGCTGCAGTTACAACTTCCTTGTGAGGGAAAGAGGAGGGGCAGGCACTGATCTCCCTGGTGACAGTGACAGATCTTCAACATCCTCATGGGGGAAAGTGAAGGGGCAAGTACTGATCTCTTCACTCTCAGGACCCTTGACAGGATTCAAAGCAATAGCACGAAACTTGACTCAGGGGAGGTTTAGGTTGGATATTAGAAAAAGGTTCTTCCCCCAGAGGGTGGTTGGGCACTGACACAGGCTCCCCAGGGCAGTGGTCACAGCACCAAGCCAGACAGAGCTCAGGAAGCATTTCGACAATGCTCCTGGGCACATGATGTGTTTCTTGGGGCGTCCTGCTCAGATGTGGGATTTCGACTCAATGTTCCTGATAGGTGCCTTCCAACTCAACATATTCTGTGATTCTGTATATTTGAGGAGAGGAGACACAGATGCCTAAGATGAATCAATGTTTTTTATTATATATATGTGTAGTAGTAATTTTATATATATTTATCTAAATATATTTAATTTGTAAAATATGGGGGTTTTTAGTTATTTTTAAATGCTTGTTTTAGCTAGACTACAGAAAATACAAGTTCCAGAATATATTGAAAATAGGGTCAAACATCTGCAGGGAACTTGTTATGAGCAGGCAAATTCACTTACCTATAGACCACTGAACTGAATAGAATCTTAGTTTTTTGACCAAAGAGCTCTTTCTTCAATAATCATGAGATCAAACTTTTGGGGAGAAAGGCTTAATACCTTGTATATTGGGATATTAAACAAATACCTCTTCTTAAGTTTTGCAAGTCTGTTCCCCAAAAGTGTAGCTTTTTTCCATGGACCTGATTCTTTAAAATAGTCTCTCGCATCAAAAGTATTTTGTTAGTTTTGGGTTTTGTTTGTTTAAGTTTAGATTTTTTCCAATGGTTTGTTCAAGAAGCTTACAAATAATTAGATTTCAAATTCTATGCCTTGCAACTACATATATAAACATATACTAACAACAAGCAAATTTCTGTATCATACATTAGCTAGTTATAAAATTAGATGGTTATAAAACTAAAAGTACTAGGAGTTGAGCATAAAAAAATATAGAGTAAAAGTTGCAATCTTATAGAAAGGGAAAAGGTCTTATCTAAATTTTTATATCTCTTTCAAGTTACTAATTGGAATTTTGATATCATATTCTGGCCAATATTGTAATTTTACACTGCCTTAAATCCTGCCATTATAGAAAAATAATATCTGATGTAATATCTGGATGACATTCATTTAAAGATATTAACAACAGATGGATCTGCTTGAAAATCATAAGAATAGGCTACTGGTCTTCTTAAACTGCAGTTAGCAAATCCATGATACCTAACTCACAGGTTAATGGACTGACATTTTTCTAATATATTTGTAAAGCCATCATTTTGCTCTCTAAACATGTTTAGTCACTGCTAAGTTCAGAATAAAAGAAGCTTGACTGATGATGATATAATTAATAGAAAATGCATTGTCTCAGGGATTAATTGGTCTTGGAAGATGTACACTTCTGCTGAAGAAAGCTAGGGGTGAGCTATTTGAATTTTTGACTCCAGGTATTTTAACGTATTTTAAGTCGGAGGATATGTCAATAAAACCAAAAATTGGCTACCATTGTGTTACTGTGTTTTCAAAACAATTTCTGAAATATTTTTAATTGCTTTGAGATGCTCTGAGTTTATGGTTTCTAAGTGAGATGGATTCCTGATTTGAATGTTAGTTATCAATGAGGTTGCTCATGGAACGAAAGAGAACAATTAGGTACAAACTGAGGTGCTGCTTACAGGCAATGTCTTTTCCTCTTCTAACCAAGCCAGTTTTTCACATGCTATTTGACACAACTGTTTGCTGGATCTTGACAACATATGTACTATTTTTCCTTGCATTTATTCTCGTATTTTGTGCTTCATAGTTAAAAGCTTTCTCATTTTGTCCCTGTCCTTGGATCTCACTTTCTGTCTGTAAAGCACATGTGCTACAGACTGAGGAGAAGTGGCAAAGCTAAACTCAATTATCTAGCAAGCTGAGCAGCACAGCTGCTTTTGAAAATAGTTTTATCTTTGAGTAATAAAATTTCATAAAAAGTAAAACACAAGACCATATTAATTTAACACCATTTTGTTTCAGAGTGATGGAAAAGATTGGAGAACAATGTTAATGTTTTATTTATTAACCTTTTGTTGCATTAAAATTCAAAATTAAATACACCATAAAATACTTAAATTCACTATTCTCCCAGGGTTTTGCACCACAACAGATTATGCTTAAGGTCTCTTTTTGTTTGGCAAATGTTGTAGACATACAGAACAATTTTGCCTTATGGGAGGATAAAGATCCATCCCTTATGGAGGGATAAAGGTAGCTTAGCCTGGTAGTTATCTCTGTTGTTTTTACAGTAAGTTTGAGCTAAGAGGTCAAAAGGTCAAAGGAGATAGGTTTACTTAAAAAAAAAAAGAAAAAAAAGAAGAGGTGAAATACCCTTTTCAAGTCTGATTTAGTTCAGCCAGAATAGAGGCCAAAAGGGTGGTTTAGTTCTTGATAGCATGGACAATATTACAGTCTTTCCACAAATTCAGACTTTTGTCATAACTGCTTGTTTAGCAACTCATGTTCTCTAGATTCCAGTTAAGTAGTTAATTTGTCACAAGATTTTTTTTTTTCCCCCCCCTCTGGTTATTAAAAATGGTCTCTTGCTAGAGCTTTTGAAGTATACTTTGATTTGGACTAATAGACTGTGGTAGTTTTTCAGCACAGTAATTAATTAAATGGTCTGCTGAAAGAAGTAGTTTCTTCTTTTTGGCCTTGCTTTTGTGATTTGAGTATGTTGTGTTTCTTCCCTATCTTGTCATTCTCTGGTCAGCACTGTTCCTATGCAGAGGTGTAGTAGCTGTAACTCTTGACCTATGATCACTGTAAACCCTTAAAGCTCAAACAATTTCACATTCTGTTCCAAATGCATTCATCTGATTAAGTAATTCAGTACCATCCATTTCCTTTATTGATAAAGTCTCATGATCACACCTTTCTTGGGCACTGTAAAGGCTACAGCCATAGTACTCTTGAACAGCTAATTTGGGGATTCATTAATTTTAATTTCTATATTTATTTGCTAATTTTTAAAGTACAATTTAATGGATTAAATTACATTCTGCTTTTGTCTATTTTACCACCGAGTCTGCACTTAATTTCTCTTGAAAAATATTTTCTACTCTGCTAGTTTGTAATAATTAAGCTGTGTGCTGATATAAACTGTTTTTAGAAAGAGCTAAAACTATTGTATTATATTTTAAGTTATTGTTTATCACAACATGAGAATAAGAAATTGAGTTTGATTCACACTTCTTGAAAGGATTTATGAATTTATGTTTCTAGGAGAATCCTCAAGTAGTTTCTAGTGGCATAAGAAAATTAATCCTTTTACAAGAGCAAGAGTAAGGACTTCCCAGTATTGTGGCAGAAGGGTGGATATGCATGAAATTTCTTTTTCAGATTCTACTGATTCATTCACATCAACTGCTTGATGCCACAATTTTTGGGGGGAGGTACACGTGAGATTTCACCATAGAAGCTGTTTCAGGCTTTTGCAGTCAACTGTTTTTCAAAGAAAACTGAAATAATCATTAGTATTTCTTTCTGAATTCCCTCAGTGGACTTCTGGTCCCACAGCTTCTAGCTATGAGAAAAACTTGCTTTTCTGTGGAGTGTGAAGTTTATGGCTTGTCAGTGTTAAGGTACCATGGCTATGGTAGGGTATTGGGTTGGCTTGTTTCTTTTTGCTTTCTATGGAGGGAAGGAATTGAGATTGTTCATTGTCTGATGGTCCAAGGAGAATTGCTGTGTTTGCTTTCCCCTGCAGAAAACCCACACTGTCCATTTGGCCTCAGCAGGATTTAACCCTGGTTTGTTTGTTCTTTTCTGCTGAGAAGGGAGACAGAAAGGAAACTGAATGGTTTATGTGACCTGAGCTGAAGAAGAAAAGTTTCTTGTTTTCTACTGTTGTTGCTGCTGCTGTTGGAAAATTATGCTGTCAGTTCTYCCTGTCAGCAAGGAGGTGCTATCCTGTGCTATTATCCCCTTCTGCCAGGGAAGGAACAAAACTGGATGTCCTCCAGCTCTGAATCCAGGAATCCACACTTCCATTTCAGTAGACTTGTTTTCTGAAACTTTATCTAATGGATGTCCTGAATCAAGGATTCAGGGCAASAACTGAAATGAGGCCATTTATTTCTAAAGTCAGATCACCAATGTAAACTCTCAGTAACTGTCTAACATAGTGTTCGGTGAAAGTAATAGGTCTGTACGTGGTAGGTCTTCTTGCTTGCACCTTGCTTTGTTCCTTTTTCACTGATTTTGAATGGTGTTGGGTGCCTGCATTTGATAACAGACCTTGGGTTTAATTCTTTTGTGCAGTAACAATTTAGTTTATGAACTTCCCTAATGCTTTATCATGTTGCATTTTGTAAAAAGATAAATCTGCTTAAATTGGTGAATTTCACTGCTTTTAGTCAAGATATATTCGGAGAAGAAAAGAAAAACTTGTGTTTTGAGGTCGCCTGTAACCTTATCATCATAAAGAAACGACCACGCTTTTGGGCCATGGAAAATTAAACAGCTCTTTTCACCCAATAAAAATAAATTTCTCAGTAACAAATAGCATAGTGTTATTCCTTAGAGTTTTTAGCCTGTACTTAATAGCCATATTAAGAGGATTCCAAACAAAGAGCAAAGGAGTACAGACAGCTTAAGACAAATACCCAGCATCCCAGATGTGTCTCACCAGGACTGATCAGAGAGGAGATCACCTCCCTGCACCTGCTGGCAATGCTCTGCCTGACACAGCTCAGGGTGCAAGTATTAAAGKGTTTCAAGTCCTTGCTGCAGTCACTGTCTGCTATAGTGTCACCTGCATGTGCCTCTATTCATTCTGCCAGCGTTCAGGAGGAGTCTCTCTGATTAAATTGCACTGGCTTTTTAAAAAGCAGACCAAATTGTGTACAATGCCTTAGAATTGTAATTGAGATGGGGATTTAAGATATTAAACAACTGAATACCCATAGACAAGATCATCTGAAAAATAAAAAGGGAATAAACTATTAAAATTGACACAGACACACAGATATACACTGTTGTATGTCACGGCAATTGCCTATATAAAGATATATTTTACAGACTGAACTACAGTCTGTGTTTGTGGAAATAGTGATAAGAAAAGCAGGGATGGGTTCTCATTCTAAGGAGAAAGATTAGCTCGGGTGTTCAGGTAAGAGAACCATTAAGTTCATTGTAATTCCATCCACTAAGATCCAAATTCAAGGCATTTTTTTAAAAAGGTCTTTTTATTGTCTGTTAACGCAGACATTAAAGCAGCTGAATGAAGCTCACTTTCTCCATTCTCCTTCCCTGAGGGCTAGTTCATTCTTTTCCACYGTCTCCATTTCTTCCAAAAAGTGCCTAAACATTTTCCTCTTAAATGGGTTCTAGCAGGGGACTAAAAAGAAGAAAATTAAAGAAAACAAACGCAATCAATAATGAATAGCGGAGGAAGAAATATTTTCTTCAATATTTGCCAGTACTTTAATCATCCAACCATTCCCAGCCCTCCCCAGCCCTCCCAAACTTTAATATGAACTTAGCTTTTCCAGATGCTGCTCTTTACTAATAAAGTATATTACTCAAGTTTTGACATTAGTGTAACATTAGGGAACAATAATTATTTTTTCTTGGTTCAAAACCCTCGGAGTTCAAGTTCAAACTTTTCTAAAAGATGGTGTGGTGGTTTATTTTAGTTTAATTTAGGGGTGTAAGTCTTTATTTCTAATAAATATCTTATACTATCTTAAGTATGAGAATTCTGTAAGAAGTTAAATGGAGGGATGGTATTCTTCATCTTCATGCACTTCAGTGTCTGCAAACTCTCTGTTTACAAATGTAAAGTTTTTTCATCTGCTGCTTTCAATGAAGTGTAGGGAAGTTTTTTTTAGAGCTCATCTACAAAACTATGAATTATAGAAGTGCCATAAAATTTAGAGGAAAAAGTAAGGAAAATGTAGTCCAATCACCTAATTTTATTTTCAAACATGTCAGAGTTGTTTTGGACTTTCACTGTAGTCACTCTGGCCCTTGGATTAGATTAAATCAGCTTCAAAATCTACTTCCAAATAACTTTTGTGTGACAGCCTCGAAGTGACAAGTTATACAAATTGTGTTGTGTGTTCATTTTTGCTAAATTTACATCGTAAAAGTACTGTGATAGTTATTTGAGAATGAAGTTCAAATCTGGTGTTTAAAAGTAGTTTAGACATGTTAATTTTCTGCTTGAACCAGGGTAATATCTGATATGGACACAAAGAATTGGTAATCAATAAGTGAAGCAAAAGCTCATGCACAATACTTACTTGAAACTTTTGAAATCTTTCATAAGGTTCTTATTATTTGTAAATTAAACCATAAGCATTTCTGTATCCGATTGTTACAGTGGAAGAGAAATTGCAATCTTCTGATGGATAGATGTTTATGGCGCTATTGAGAAATGAATGAAGAGGGTGGCAATGGACTTCACTGCCATGGACTTCGCTGGCCCAAAGTTTTGCTTACCTAGTGCCAAACCATTTTGACTGAGGTGCTTCAGCTGAGCTGAGTGATTAACACAGGGTCTTTGCTTGTCTCACTGAACTCCCAATCGCTGCTTCCTCTTGCTAATTATCAGGGAAGAGCCACAGAGGAAGAAARGTTTTGCAAAGATTTGCTTGTGGACTCTGCATCCCTCCAAAGGCTGGATGGATCTCAGACGTGCTGAGTGGGGCACATCCCACTGGGTGCCTGGTGGGACAGCTGCTGCCCAGCAGTGGCCTCTTGCCAGTTAGACTTGTCACTGGTGGACTCCATTTGCTGCTGTCCCAGGGAAGATATTTTACATTTAATAACCACAGTAGTTTGTAAGCTAGTTTAAATTAAGGTGCATAGCCTTTTGAGAACAAAAAGACCTGTTTCTTCTGGGCCTAATTAAAAAATATAGTCATGTCCTAGCATGTATTTTTGTAAACTATTCTTGATTCGTCACCAAAGGGTCTTCAAAATGTTTTARTGTTGCGTAGGCAGGGCAAGAATGGAAGATTAGTTACTTAAAGTGAATTACAATGTCAGTTCACATAGTACTTTGTAGAAGTTTGAAAATCTGAGAGGACTACTTAATTTCTTTTAAATTAATTAACATTAAGATTTCACCAAGGATTAAAAGCACCGTGTGGAATTGTTAAAATGATTCCAATCCAATTAATTCTGGGTAATAACTGGAATAGGTAGTAGCAACATCAGGATGGGTTGCAAAAGAGTGTTAAGTCTCCAATCTAACAAATATTTAAACCTGTGAAAAGTACAAAACTCTGCCACTGAGATTTTAAATCAAATTCAGCCGCTTCTGTTCCCAGTTCAAGGGCCCTGCTGTCACATGATACTTTAAATATAAAAAGTTTAATATAGGCTATGTAACTTGTGTTATTTCAAAACCTACACCTCTCTAACTAGCTAAATAATGATAATATTTTGGTATTTGTATAATATTAAGCTGCATACCATGAAAACCATGTTTGCTTCTCAGCAGATACTGGAAAACATATTTCAAGTCCCAAGCAATTAAAATAAGCTACACACATATTCCAGAGARGAGACATGCAGTGAAACAAAAGCAGTTATTGATAGTAGTGGATATTACTTTGTGTGAATTTAGAGACTTTTATTTGATTTTTAAGCATTAAAATGCTGTTTCATCTAGGCTTGTTAATACTACTGTCTGTTTCAACCTAACTGTCAAAAAGGCTTAAGTTTTCTTAGCAACAGCAATTGCTTTTTCTTCTTACTTTTGTATTCATCCACAGGTTCAAAATAGTATGGGCCTCTCCTGCTCTCATAGCATTTCCAAGGTAGTCAACTGGATGTTTATTATAGTTCTGAAAAAGATAAATGGATATATAGCACTTTGTCAACAGCTTGTGTTGTACTCCTAACAATACATGTTGTGTTTATGTTACTTGATCTTCCAGCTGTAGGATTCAGATGTAGAATTATGGCTAAATAAGGCTTACTAAAATTTAGTATAAAACACATAAAACTATTTTGGGACAGGGCATTTTTATGCAGTGAATCTGTTGTTCTTGGGTATAATTATACTGACTAAAACTAGTACTGTATCAGCCTACAATACCAGAATAAATCAAATGACAAATATCTTCTGGATGCCATTTAAAGATGGTTTGTTTCTTTATGCCACTTTTGGTTACATGACAATATATGTACTCACTAAATTTCTGCAACCAAGTATTTATTTCTAGGCTTTTTATAGCCCAATCATTTTCCTTAGAGTACATGTCATCCTCCTCCCATGCAGAAAGATCAGGGAGTGGGTTGAAATTATAATAATGGGGTTAGTCGCTCAATATAAAAATCAATGTGCTTTTTATCCTTCTCAATGATGACTTTTGAAATCAGCTCCAAGAAGAAGCTTGGTATTTGCAAGACTGTTCTGTTGATTGCAGTTGAAACCATGTAACATTGCTGTTGTGCATTTCAATTTGTAAATTTGTTTACTTCACCTGTAACTTGTATACTAAAATATTACAGCAATTATTATCTTGTTGCCATATGGATAATGTTTGACTCACATGTGCTTCATAAGGCATCTGTATCGTGGTAGCAGTAGGGAAAGACATGGTGTGGGAAGCCTGATGAAAATTGGTGAGAGCATCACCACCAATTTTCTCCTGTTGCCCAAAGGAGAAAGCCATGCTGCAGGCACAATCCTCGTAAAACTGGATTCATTTTGCCTGGATTCTGTGTATGCTATGTTTCAGTCATTAGAGAACTTAATTCTTTCTTTACCTGCTTCAGAAAGTTAACATGTTGTCTTGGAATCACTGAAGATTCTAAGCTCAATGGCATTTTTTCTCTTGAAAAGCGCTGTAAGCCTTCTTAGTGCAAAAAGATTTTGTTCTCTGTGATCTATTTTTATGCAAGTCAATGAAACCTTGATTTGCAATTCATCATTTATTCATCACTTATAATGCTGCCTTGCTTATGTCCAGCCTAGTTATAGTCCATTGTGAAATGTCCGAATTAACACAAGCCTACTGTTAAGATTGTCTGGCCACTTACAAATATGGTATGTCTAGATTCAGGACAGACATCAACTCTAGTCAGTATTTTAGCTGTATTTTGGAGTTAGTATATGAAGGACAAACATCAGCTCTTCTACCCATCTGTCTTTTTGAGTACATAACAGAACTAACCATGACATATTGCTTCCTTTGCTAAAGATTGTTGCAGGTATTTATGACCAAAGGAGACCAAAAAATTAAAATAAAGTAGGATAAACTTTCTCTACTGAATTCTTCGAATAGGGAGTCACTCATGTATTATTCTATCCTCAGTCAATCCATACATTCATCTGCTACAAGAAACAGGCACCTGACTGGAATATACTTTGTACTATACATTGGTGTGTTTGGGCCATCCTGGCACAACAGCCTATGAGTACAAAAAGAGTTCAAGCTGCTTGTGTGGTACACAAGAAAAATTCAGGTGTCAATGTCTACTGGACAGAATGTGGAAACGCTTGTGGCAAAAAACACACTTGAAAAAACCCCAATGACCAGGGCAGATCAGTCCAGCCAGCAATCTAGTCTTAGGTTTCCGTAGATGCTCTTTTGTAGCAGTAGTTGCTAGTGGCAAATCCTCTCAGGTGTATTTTGCTGCATGTCTGTCTGATCCTGACCTGACTATAGTTAGATATTCTGCATTCTTCTTTTGCCTGGACCATGGCAGAGTTGTCTGCTGAGCCCCAGAGGTGATAGCCAACAGGCCAGTTCAACCAGTGCTACGCAGAGCACTGCAGCCCATCTTCCATTCTGTGCACAAGTACACAGAGGATATCCATGAAATGCAAAATCAAGTTATTGATCTCTGACTTCAAGGCGTGTAATGGTTTGGGCTCATGATACAAGAAAGGTCATCATGCTGTAGAATGAGGGGTGAAGATGAGAGTTATGTGAGACCTGTGATCCAGCAAAATAGCATGGCAAGATTGTGGTTCATGTGCAGTATTACAGAATGTGTGCTCATACAGGCATAAAAATTATATATATGAGTTCTCCCTGCAAAGTAGAAAAGATAAAGAAAGAGCAATGAGCACGGCTATCTTAAAACACTTCGGAAAGGTGCTCATGTACTTTGGGTATGAGAACTGTTTGAGAATCTGCTTGGAGAAGAGGGACTTTGAAACCAGAAGGTTAAACACATAGACAAGTTTAAATACCCTCAGGTACTTGTTATATGCTAATTTAGAATAATAATGCTTTAACCAGCAAATATTCAGTAGCTGATGAGACAGATCGTTTCATTGTGACGTGAATGTAATAAAAATGTTCTCTGAGAAGCTAATTGCCTACTGGTAAATTGCTGTTTAAGTAAGACTTGCCGTTGCATGAGAATTTACAACAGCATTCTACACCACTCCCGGTGATTTTAAGATTCCCAGTGTACTGGRTGTGATAACGTATTATGCAGGTAGAATTCTCTTCCCTTCTGGATGGGGATGTGTATAACTCTATTGTCCTTTGAGACAAGTTCTCCTGCAGTTGCTGGTCTCGCACTGCTCGGCAGCCTGCTGCAGATAAGAATGAGTGATGATGCCCTAGATTTTAATGGAAATTTTAGAGCGTGCGCTGGTAGGGTGCAGTCTTCACCAGAGAAAAATGAGCTGACTTGCAGGCATGAGGGTCATCAAGAAAGATAAAGAAATCGAACATATACTCCAGCCTAGGCAAGGCGTTTTAGAGGATATTATGGAAATGAGGAAGAAGTAATTTAATTTTTATAATGTCACTCCATTTAACTTTAAGATACAAGGTCAAGGTACTGTGTTTTTTGCAATGATTAAAGATTTGGGATGTTCTTTTTGTAGGAACCAGTGCCTGTTTATATGGTAAAGCTTGAATGTGACAAAGAATTTAATTTGGAAGCATCAGAATTATGTAGTATCTCTTCCCAAAACCACATTACAGACAAATTGAAATTTAAAACAATTATCRAATTTTATCTTGACAGTCAAATTTCCTTAAGAAGCCTCTCTTTAAAGTTAGCTTGATCCCCAAACAGTAATATATCTTGTTTTTATGTAAAGTCTATGATACTACATTAATCATGTAGCCTTTCAGCTACATCTCCCTTTACAACAAAAACCCAGTGCTTCTGTTCTTACTGAAACCTCATYTGCCCATTAGATGGGAGACTTTATAATGCATCAGGTTTGCAATACTGTCAATGTTTTTTGAAATTATGATTAACTGGGTGAATTTTTACTCCAAAACCTCATGTAAACATTTTATTTTTAATGAGGAAAGATGATGCTCCTGAATAAGCACATAAAAATAAAAACTGGGCTGAAAATTTTCCAGATGGGCTCATCTTAGAAGGCAGAGATAGCACAGACATGGGAAAACATTTTAACTTTTTTTTCTTTCTTTTCTGTCTAAAAACACAACAAATTCTTATTGAGTTTTAATGTAAAAAAGTCCACTTGCAGTTAGGTTGTCTGTGTCTGCACTGTGCTGTGACTGATTTTACAGCTGCTTGATACATTCATCTGGAGAGATTTTAACCAAGTTTTTGTTTAAAATGGATTGCAGTTACTTAGGAAGTCCTCCCAACCAAGTCTAGTAAATAATGGTGTATCACCTTTTAATTTTTTAAAATCAGGTGCCGTCTGAAGCAGCCATGCTCCAAAGCCCAATAATAATAATAGCTTCTCCCCTCTCCCCCTGATATTCCCATGTATGCTAATTCTAACTATGACAGTCACCAGACTGTCACACAGATTTTTTGAAGATCCGCTCTAGCTTTTGGGAGTTCCAAACCATGACTACCCCATTACTTAATTTGTTTTTTCATGTTAAGCATAATAGATCAGCAGAGGTGCAAAGCAGTGAGTCATACTGGCTACTCAGGCTACTACAGGTTCTCCTGACAAGCCCTAGTTTGTCAAGGGACTCTGTTTTCACACATGTTATTTCAGTAGTAAATAGGAAGTGCAAAGACAAGCAAAACTCTCTAAAATTTGGTTGGATGTTTGACAGAAGTTGATGTGGCAGAATCTTATTTATTTTGATTCAATTCATTCTCTCTTCAATCTCAATATTAAGGTTGTGATATAGATTTCTTGTATTGTTAAAGGTATGTGGGGGGAGAAATTTTGTGTTGGGACAGGAAAGGGGAAACAGAAGATAACTAGAACAGGTCTGCCAGTTAGTCAGAACCCTTGTGGGACAGAATATTGGGGTAATACACCACACCTCAAATCTTAGTTCTTATTTTTGAAACATTTCTGTCATAATGGTAGTCTTTGGGGTTGTTTTCTGCACTGAAGATGTTAGTGCCATCAAGAAGTAGAAGATTGCTTRTCTTAAAGCACTGTCTCTCTTTAAACRCCTGTGAGCAGATTTATAGCTGCCTACTAAGACAACACACTTTTAGGAAAACTGGCGCTAGCCAATGCTGTTTATTGAAATTATTTTTTATACTTAACCTCTAGGCTGCTTTTCCGAAAACAGTTTTATGCTGGCTCTAGTGAGGACTAAGAAAATGAATGGGAATGGCTCAGAGACATCCTAGTCATAAAGAAAAAATCTGATAGATGCATTCCACGAAACAAGGTAAAAAGGGTCTCCAGGTCAAAATAAAAAGGCTTAAAAAATATGTACCTTGTTTCTTTCTTAAAATGAGACACAATATGTATCAAAAAAGTTGAGTAATAGGACAAGGGACAATTTCATAGCAAAATTCAGAGGTTAAAATTGAGATAAATGTAACCAGAAGATGCCAGTAATACAGACTCTTTTAAAGTTTTGATTACCTCAATTCAAGAAGGAAATTCTGAGATGCCTTGATTTCAGAGGAACATACATTTAAAAACTTCAGGAAAAAGATATGAATAATGGTAACACTGTACCATTCTTCTATATCCAAATACAAACACACAGTTATGATAGAAATGTCTTGCTGAATCAGTATAAACTACTTTATGTACTGCATGCATGAGTAGAACTTTTACTAAACTCATGTAAATATACTTTTAAGTTGTTTTTAGCAGCAGGGAAATTCAAAAACGTAGTTAGTGCTAGAAGAGGCCTTTTGAAAATAGGTCAGAGAAAAAAAAAACAAGCAAAGGAAAAAGTCTTAAATGTCCTATTCTGTTTTCTTAAATATGTATAAACAAACATCTATAAACCTTTTCCTAGGTCTTCAGTGAAGAAATAACATAGCAGTGACTTTATGGCAATTCTCTTGCCTGTTGTGTTTAGGGGGTTTTTYGTGTTGTTTTAAAGGCAGTGCATGTGCTTCTAGATTATCACTGGTTAGTTTCTGTAAAATGTAGTTTAAACTCCAGAACCATATACTATTCTTTCCAACACACTGACACATTTGGTACAAACTAGTAATGCAAATGAGAGAGCAGCACAAATACTCTAACCATCATTCCCAGAGAGCCAAACAGGACAGAGTATGTGTTAACACTATGAGTCATGACTGTGAAAGACGCTTGCTTTTCGCCTGTGTCCCAGTTTTTTTGTTCCTTGCTATTTCTAGAATTTTCTCTGAGATCAATGGAAGAAATGGTTTGTCTTTAAAACCTGATTTATTTGCATGCTATCTTTAGCTTAGCTGAAGTCCTGACAAAAAGAGAGACCTCAAATCTTGGCAAAGATAAGGATCAAGAAAGTAAGTGGAAAGGGTATGACCATGGTGGAGTGCTTTTATGTCTTGTGACTATTTTGTTCTTGCTTCCACTGGCAAGATCCTTCCATGCTGCCTGACAGATGAAACAAAGGTATGAAAATGGAAATGAGGTGTAAAAGAGAGGATAACATTTGAAGACTGAAGAGATAGGGTACAGTTTTATAATTTAATGTATTTTTTTCATTTTCAGCTAAAGTAAAGATAGCTCATCTTCTTCCACTAGCAAATAAGCTCTCAATGATTCAGAATTATCCAAATTCTTCAAAACCAGACACTTATTTAAACAGGAAAAACAGCTCATCCATTTTTGTTAGACTTAACTCTGAATTGCACTACAATTTACAATGGTTCAACGAGTAGGTTGAGCAGAATCTTTTTTCACCATCCCTTTCTGGGGCCTGTAAGTGGAGAAATTACAGCAGAATGTGCATTTCTGTGAGCAAAAGTTACCTTTTTCTCTTAAAATTATAGAAATGATTTATCATCATTTCAAATAAGAAAAGTCAGCAACACTGTTCACTGTTCAGATAGCTTTCTGTTTTATGTTTATAGATCTGTTTCTTATCATGCCCTCCTCTTAGGGTTCAAAACACTTCACTTGAAACCCTTTCTTTTTGTCTACCTTAAGTTTCTAATGGAGATCAGGAACACTGAGGAAAAATAGTATTTTAAACACGATCTCTGTCTAAAGGAATTGTGTTGTCTAGTGTCTCTAGGGTGTCTTGAAGAGTGTATGTTATTTACAAAAGCTGTGTTCTCATTTAAAGTCTCATTGTGTTATGCATGTTATCACTGACAAAACTTCTGGGAGGCATCCTTCTGCCATCAGTCCTGTGTGGTTATTTACCCAGACAAATAGAAATCTCGATTCACCACTGAAAGAATGAATTATGTAACTTCAGTCTTTGCAGATTTTCTAAGGACTAATGCATTATTTTTGACTATTATCAGGAACTAGGATATTTTAAACAAAAACAAACAACAAAAAAAAACCAACCAAAAAAATGAACTGAAAAGCAAACAAAAAAAACCAAAACCAACCAACCAAAACCAACCAAAAACAACAAAAAAACCAAAAAGAAACCAAAAACAAACAAACAAAAAACCACAAAAAAACCACAAAAAAACCCAAAAAACCACCAACCCTTCAAGCAAACAAAAAGTCCCCACGAAAGAACAAAACCCAAAAACAAACACCAAACAATTTTGGGTTTTGTCATCCTTTTCCCTCTCATAATCCTCTTTAGTTCTATACCCTTCAGAAGAGCATTAAGCCTAGAATAAGGAAAAGAGGGATCTCATTCATCTGAAAGGTGGGACTAAATCGTATTTTGCCTTATGTTCTGTCCTGTGAATGTCCAGTTTCACATAAAAGAAACTGTGCAGAACCTCAGTGAGTTCAGTCTCCTCTCGCCTCCATTTGCAGGTAGGTGTTTCTTTTCTTGGCAGAGCTCACTGCAGCTTTCTTCCTGTCTGAGGATTGATATTTTGTTGATATGAAGTATATAAGGAGAGTGGAGTTTGACAATCACAAGTGTCCTTAATTGGGAAGTAATCAAGATTTAGAGTATATCTATCATGCAAGGTGAAACACCTGAGATGCTTCAAGACTGGCTTTCATAGAAACAAGTGTGTGCTTAGGATATTCCCAAGTGTTTTGGCATGTACAACAACAGCAAAGAAAATCTTGGTGTAGGTTTTGTGCAATTGCAATATATTTAGTTGTAATATTTAATCTGCTTTTAATTATACTCTTTTGTTTCCTTTTTTTGTCTGGTCATCTGTCTGGGATGATGCGTTTTAGTAAATGCATTAATTTGTACAAATTCATGAATACTTCTATGGACAGTTATTTTTCCTGGCTTCCTATCTGTCTTTATGCAAAGAAGTAGTATTTACGTCTCTTTGATGTTATTTGCTTTTTTCTGATATAGCAATTAGTTGTAAGAAAACACTTTAATTTTGCTCAAGGATATGTACATGAGAACCAGAGATTTAATAATTATGATGGTGTAAGCATTTTCRGATGGTAGATTCATAGCAGTGTTTTATTTTGAGATTATAACTCYGGGCAGACTCAAAGTAGGTGATTTCTGGGGGAAAAAAGAAARAAAAACCTTCCTTGCCTCTGTTGGAAAGCAGAGAGCAGAGAAGCCACAAAGAAGTGGCTGTGAACCTTAGATGAACCAGTTTTCCCTCGTGGCTCCAATAGTTTAAGCCTCATGCATAAAGTGCCTCTGACTTCCCTGAGCACAGAGCGAGGGTCAGAGCTCTGCTGCAAGCCCTCCACTCYCGGTTTTTTCTGGCACTGCTGGACTGGGAGGACTTGGAGGGACTTTTCAGCCTGTTTTCCTGTGTAAATGGAGCTTGTGAGACTTCACTGTCCATCTTCAGTCTGTGATTCAAACTGAATCCTGTATTTGATTTTCGTCTCCATGCCCAGAAAAGTTGTTTATCGGGATGGATTCTCTGAGCCTTGGTGCTCAATCCTGTGGCCTCTAGTGATTCTGCAGAAAAACAGAATAGTGAAGGGGATTTTATAGCCAAACAAATATTTTCCTCTTTTAATATTAATGTTAGAATTTCATGGCCAGACTTCTGCATCACCTATGCAATCTATAAGGTGTATTAGGTGTGCAGTATCACAGTGAATTGAAGAAAAATACTTTCTTGAATGTTAAAATTACCATGAAACAAAATTATGTGCAGWTAAAGAAATACCTTGGTCAGAATTATTCAGAAAACTGTAAACACTTCTTTCTGACCAAAATATTTGTAACATATGTTAAGTACAGTTAGAGCTGTTAACATTTTTAAGGGACAAAATCAGGTTTAAAGGCTGCAAAACCCACCTGATTTATATTGTTTCTTCTATTTCCTACTGCTTTATTAAATTATTAGCAGTATCTAGCTTTATCTAACTTCTTAAATGGAATTTTGGTGATTGAYGGAAAAATTCTGTCTATCTTTTCCCTTCAGAAAAAAATCAATATATTTATTTTGAACCACAATAAATTTTTTCTATATAGTAACCATTTTTCTTGCTGTAAGGGATGCTGCAATACAGAAAATAACTTTATTAGTTCTATTTAAATATTGAGTAGATCTCTAGCATGGTATTAATTCTGGTGACATTTGCATCTGTTTATTCTTATTGTAATATTTTGAGTAGAGATACAAAATAAGCAGACAAAATAAATTATATATGTGGACTCATTTTTAAACTTATTTTTGGAGAGACTGATGTGCACTAGAAGACTTCTTTTTTGTAGCAAAACTTGCTTTTCACTCGGATTTTTTGATGTGTTGAATTGAAGGTTTTTACCTATGCCAGTTATTTCTTGAGATGTACAATTCTTTTGTTATCTTATTATAAAAAATAATAATTTAAGTTACCTAAGATGATATTATAATCTAAAAAATGAATTAGTTGAAAAGCAGGTATTTATTTAAAGCAAAATTTAATGCTGATTGAAAATATGTCCCAGCATAGAAATGAAATGTAAAATGTAAATGTAGAAATTAGTGAGTAAAAATAGGGGAACTTCCCAAAATTCCCTAAATAAAACTACTGGTTTTGTAAAACATATTGTTTTTCCTATGTGTAGCACCCTGCAAAATAATTAGAATGTAGTGATCAAGTTGTCTTTCTATTATTATAACACTTTTACAAAGTGTATTCAAGCATTGTTAATATAATTYAGCATTAATATAGAGTTGGTATATAGTTCACATTCTCAGATGATCGTATGGGTARTGATTGGATGTCATAATAGAGAGCTGTAAATGGCAGTGGGTTAATACTGTTTTGTCTTCTCTAAACATGGAAAACTGTCTACAATTACATACTGTCTACAATTAAATACTAGAGTTATACAATCATAGAACATCCTTAGTTGGAAGGGACCCACAAGGATCATCAAGTCCTGCTCTTGGCCCTGCACAGGACAGCCCTAAGAATCACATCATGTACTTGAGAAGGTTTTCCTAATGTTTCCTGAGCTCTGTCAGGCTTGSTGCTGTGACCACTGCCCTGAGGAGCCTGTGCCAGTGCCCAACCACTCCCAGGGTGAAGAACCTTTTTCTAAGATCCAACCTAAACCTCCCCTGACACAGCTTCAGGCCATTCCCTTGGGTCCTGTCACTGGTCACAGAGAGCAGAGATCAGTGCCTGCCTCTCCTCTGCCCCTCACGAGGAAGTTGTAACTGCAGTGAGGTCTCCCCTCAGTCTCCTCCAGGCTGAACAGACCAAGKGACCTCAGCCACTCCTTGTATGGCTTCCCCTCCAGACCCTTCACCATCCTCATGGCCCTCCTCTGGAAGCTCTCTAGGAGTTTAATGTCTTTTTTATATTGTGGTACCCAAAACTGCACACAGGATGAGAGGAAGCTGACCCAGTGCAGAGCAGGAAAATCACCACTCTACTTTTAGAAACTTGGAAGTTTGCAAACATTATACATTATCCATAGAACGCAAAAAACACYGTGATTTTTACTTAAGTGTGACTCTTCCCTGTGCAATGTTACTTGATAGAAGTACAAGAGTATTTTTCTCCAAAGCCACTTTGTTGGAATCTAGTTCAGAGCAGTACCACGTCCCCTTGTCATCTGTCACTCAGGGAAGCTGAGCATGTTAAAAACCTTACAACTTCACACTTCTGCTTCCTAAATTTCTATGGGTCTAGTTAACCACCCATAACCCCTATTAAATATTTCAGTAAAGTAAAAAAACCCCCAAGATTCGGGGTTTTTTTTTGTTGTTTCTGTTCATACCAAGTCTATGAAATAGTGACACATCTTCAGAAAGAGAAATAACATTTCCTGAATTAYTTGCTTCCTGGGTCCCCATCCTTAGCCTGGAATGCCTCGGTTCTCAACACGTAGTTCTCTCAGATTTGATACAGTTATTTCAATTTCAATATAACCTCTGGTTGAAGGTGTGAGAAGAGCCAAACTCCTGATGGTTTAAAACAGCCTGTTTCTCTTCTCCTGAAGGATCACGATGTAGAGATGCATGCTTTTCACTGAAAGAAAACTTTCTAATAAACATATTGATTTGTATTTTGAAACTGTGGTGCTGTTCTGAGAAAAATGTTAAAATTAARTATGCAATGAACATTAGTTCCTGAAAGTCTTACTATGTTTATACTATGAACTACTTTGAAGCAAGCTGATGAATTTAGTAATCAGAAATGAAATTATGGGAATATGTAAATCAGATATCCCTTGAGTAGCAACACTGGCATGCTTAGGAAAGCATTTGAATTAATAAAAGATCAGACCCCAATGCTATAATTATGCTCTGAAGAAGGAACCAGATGGATTCAGAGGCTAAGATACTGAAGAAAATAAAGTGTAGCAGGGATCAAGAAACACCCCMGTGGTTGTTGTAGGGAGTAAAGCCAGTCTACTTAAATTAATATGACTCAGTTGGGACAGAAATCCTCTTCTCAGTACTAAAAGAGCTAAACCACCAGCTCTTAGGAATCTAGAGGTGATGGAGATATGGARGGCAAGAGAAGGTCCAGCAAGATCTAAACAGAGGAAGAATGAAGATGATGTGATATCGGCTTACAAATGGTTGGTTTGTCGTCTGTCCCTTGCCTCTGACATTCTCCCACAGGTTGGTCTTGTTCAGAGGCTTGAGGCAAATTCTGCTTTAAGGGAGACAGGAGGAGGAGAAGCAGCAGGTAGATAATTAATTCTGGCTGCCAAAATCCTCTGGTAAATTATTTGCTGGGGATTTTGGGGTCTGTCTTAAGTTTAGGACAGTTCACCTTATGTTGTATGATCCTTCCAGCACTGGGCAGGGAAATAATTTTGTTGCTATAATGAGATTTCTTCCTTTTCTTCTTTAAAATTGAGTGTTTCTGCTGGCTTGGTTTATTTTGTTCTGGTTTTAACCTAACTGAAATCTCAGGCAATATTTTAGTTTTGTCTCCCTTATCTCATTGAACCAATACCCATGGTTTGTTCCTGTTGTTGTAAGGCAAGGCCGTAATGCTACCATGGATAACAGGAAAATTGTTGAGTGGGGCTGTCCATGSTACCTAATACCATTTTACTTGCTTTGCACTTGAAGCTCCTCTATGTAAGCAGTTGCAAGCCTGAACTGATTCACCCTCTTGCCTACCACAGTAATTTTCCACAACTGGGAAGCCACTTTGTAGGCTGGGTTTTGCTTAGGATACATTTATTCCTTTATAACTTGCTACAATTGCAGCCAAGTCAGTGTACACTGACTACTAGTCCATCTTCTTACAAGCAGGCAGAATGATAKTAGTAGTAGGTTTTTCTATTTTTGTCTGGTGTGTGACTAATTTTTAGTTCTGACAGAATAAAAAGTATTCAGAAACATTTCTTGTACCCGTCAAAAATATATATTTTAAATATTAGTGATGTAGAACAAACACACAAGGATTTTCTGATTGAAAAAKTGTGTGTATAATTTTAATTTGCTTTAAAATAAAGTGTAAAGGATATGGATGAAAATTCTGACAGAGAGGGTTATACAAATATATTTTATACAAATATACAAATATACAAATATATTTATATACTATTCAAATACTTGAAGGGGGAGATATCTGCAGTAGTTTATATTAAAGGGAGGTTAAAAATGACCAATACTAGAGAGTCAATATGTATAGCTTGTTCAATATTTCCAATCTGCTACATTCATGTAATGGGTTGGGTTTTTTCCATATCTGGAAGCACTGACAAATAGCAAACTATAAATTTCAAAAGAAAGAGGTAATATGTACAGCTTAAATATAATATTTTAAAGGAAAACAGGATGCTGAGGCACACATGTCTATTCCAGTGCTGCTGGGTTAATGAATAGAGATTATACTTTCCAGGTATAGATTCCATAGGAAAGCAAATTGGGGCTTTCTAGTTTTTGATGCACAGAAGGTGTATAAGAAATAACTTGGGTTATACAAAAGTCTGGATAGTTCTGTAAAAATCAGGAAAATCTGTGAATAAATAAAGGTGTTGTAACTAYTTGTTTTTAATTGAAAAGAAGCAAAATAAATTGGTTTAAATATGGCAGAAAAAATTAAGAACTGCATTCACATTGAGCTGGATTAAAATCACTTATTTGGCTAAAAATGTTGTGGTGATATTAACATAAATCCATCAATATTACTGATGTCCTTGAAAACTTAAGACTCGGCTGTGTTTGAAGAAACTAGGCCATGTTGTTATTTTTAATATACTGGGACCTATTATATGAGTAGTTTGATTTGTGACAGATGGAAAGACTTGAAGATGGAGGATGCAATTTTTCTTATTGTTGACATTTGCTCAGTTTTTGCTTTGCAGAGCAGGTAAGATATCAAAATGTTGCAAATATCAGAAATTACAAATAAACATGGTTCCAAATTAGGCCAGAGTCTATTYTGTATAGAGGTAAATTAAAAAGTTGTTTGACTGAGAATTGTCTTTACATTTTGATGGTACGTCAGTATGGAAATTAATGTATTGCAGTGGCATTCAGTGGCGTATGCTACAAAATCAGTGTGTAGGTTTTTGGACTCAGAGTTGAATTTTATGTGTTTAACCTGAAGCATTATAGTTAGCATGCAGTAGCAGTAGAGTTTTTGCAGAAAAAAAAAAGTCTCTTCTTTCTCCCTGCGGTATTTCTAAATCAGTTCTAAAATCAAATTGAATTAATATACTAATAAGAAGCAACTGTGTAATTTGGGCTAGAAACACAAAATAGACCTCTGGTCAGGCACTTTACAGTTCGATACCAAAATTACTTTCATCACAATTTTGTGTCACATTAGAAAGGGACAAGAAATGTGAATTTAAAGGGATATGGCCCATTTTAACAATTACATCTCACTGGAAAAAATGGGAATGTGATGTTCTTTTTTATGATTATTATTATTATTATTAGTTTGGTGACTATCTTTATAAAACCACAAGGATTTACTTTGATTGTGAAGTGTCAGCATTTGAAGACAATACTGTTTATCTARATATTTTTTAAGGTGACTAAATTGCCAAAGTCAGCTCTCACCTGAACCATTAATATATAATTTTTTTCAATGCTTCTAAGCCACAGAAAGTGTTTTTGTGGTGAGTTGACCCTGGCTGGATACTAATTGRCCACCAAAGCTACTCTGTCACTCCCCTCCTCAGGTGGACAGTGGGAAGAAAATATAATGAAAGGCCCTTGGGTCAAGATAAGTATAGGGAGAGATCACTCACCAGATGCTGTCATGGGCAAAACAGACTCAACTTGTGGAAATAATTGTATTTATCGCCACTTAAATCAGAGCAGGGCAATGAGAAGCAAACCCAAATCTTAAAATGCCTTCCTGCCACTCTCCCTTCTTCCTAGGCTTTTCTTCACTCCTGAGTTCTCTACATCCCCACCTCCAGTGATACAAGTGGATGGGGAATTGGGGCTCTGATTAGTGCATCACATGTTGTTTCTGCTGCTCCCTCCTCCTCAGAGGGACTCCTCACACTCCTTCCCTGCCCCAGGATGGGGTCATTCCCACAGTGTGCAGTTTGGGAACAGATTGCTCCTGCATGGAGACACAGGTGCKGCCGGCCGACCTGCTCCAGCATGGGCTCCTCTCTCCATGGGGCCACTGGTCCTGCCAGGAGCCTGCTCCAGCACAGACTTCCCACCAGGCCACAGCCTTTTTTTGGGCATCCCCCTGGTCTGGAGTGGGATCCTCCCTGGGCTGCAGGGGCACAGCTGCCTCACCATGTGCTGCACCACGGGCTGCAGGGGAATCTCAGCTCCAGCTCCTGGAGTACCTCCTGCCCCTCCTTCTGCACTGACTTTGCTGTCTGCAGGGCTGTTGCTCTCACATATTCTCACTCCTCTCTCTCACTTTAATTACACAGGATTTTATTCCCTTTTTTAACCATATTATCCCAGAGATTCTCCCACTGATGGCTCAGCCTTGGCCAGCAACGGGTCCACCTTGGAGATGGACTGGAGATGAATTTGGAATTATATTTGATAGCAGCACAGGTAGCAGTGGCAAGAATCTGAAATTGCTGTAGCAACCTGAGGAGTGAAGTTACTAAGCCATTAAAATATATTAGAGCATTGCTTTTTGAAGGGCAGCAGCATAGACTGAAGAATTTGTATAGGTAAAATAATGAAATTGCCACTTTTATGACTTGTCTTCTAAAGAATGATTTTGTCACTTTCTAGAGACRAGAGGCACAGTCAAGGGATAAAGTCTGCATGAGATTAAAACTTTCAAATAAATCTGGAACTCTTGCTGATTTAGAAGCTTTTAGCAGAGTGTAAGAAATTGTATATCTCCATTTATTTTGTTAAAATATACAATAGTGGAGTAGCATTGTACCCAACTTTCTTTGTCTATATCAGTCATGGACAGTGAAAAATGCATCTGGGGAAACACTGGCCTTCATGTCTTCCTAAGTAAACAGCACCAAAATACAGAAAAAAAAGAAGTAATACAGAGAGCAGGATGGAATTGTAGTTTCCTGAGGCTCTCCAACCAAGTAGTCTAAAGCAAAATTTTTAAATTCTTTATAAGCTTTTTATCTAAACTGTGGATTAAGCCACAAATATTTCTTTTTATAATTTTATTCAAAGTGAGAATGAAATCTCCTTTTTATTTTACAGTATTTATTGTTTATTCAGAAAACAGGTCTGCAGCAATTTTCCTTTGGTTTCTCATGTACAGCTGATATACAAAACCAGTAATACTGACAACATAAACCCAGGTCTGCTTTATAGGGAGAATCTGCCCAGAGCCTACTGTCACCTCTTTCAAATACTGCTCTTGGTCAGAGTTGATAGTAATATTCAAGCCATTATAATTCCTATAATTTATGCTAATAAGAAAACACTTTGCTTTAAATTATTGTCAACTCCTTAGCAAACATTGACTTTTTCTCCACTGTTTTTTCACCTCTTCCATCTCCATCAGCTATCCTGAATTTCCRTAATTCATAATAATAATAGTACAATAACCAACATAATGCACACCAAGCAACAAAGATTTCATAGCTGTTTGTCACAAAACAGTTAGGAAACAACATTCTTTGTTGTTTGTTTTAATCCTAACAAAGTTCCAGTAATGTGTCTCCTGATTAAATCACTGGGGTTTAACTGCCTAGAAAATTAATTTCTTCCTCATTTCTTATAGAATCTTGTACAGAGGTACATACTCRTAATGGGTAAATTCATTCTGATAACCAAATGCTAGCAAATTGTTTTGGGGATAGTTTTCCACCAGATGTTTTCACAGTTCTCTGATTTATATTGTTGCGTCTGAGTAGACACTCTTATGTCAACCTTATGTGGTTTTATGTGACTTAAGTCAGAAGAGAGATTTATGTAAATGACTGAAGATTAGAACATTAATGTTGAATTTAGGATTACAGTTTTCTTAAAGTGGTGCATAGTACCTTTATGTGCTTTTTGGATCTGTACCTTACACTGAATGAAGGAGAGGCAATACATTATTTTTCTCTTAAATCATTTTGTGACTCTTAATTTTGCTGACAGAAATTACCTTGTTTGTGGTATTTCTTCATGTTGCTGCAGGGCTTTTCCGTAACAATAAATTATTGTTAAGTACGTTTGTCTACCACAATGAAAAGAGGAAAATATTCCCAAGATTGCTCATAGAATAGTTTCTGATGAAGTTTATCAGTAAAATGCTATTTCTGTCGATGACAAGTGGAAATGAGGTTGCAGAAATATTTGTGTGATATATGGTCAAGTTAACTAAAAAATAACAAATAAAGCAAAATTGTGCCATTCGGGTACGCTCTTAGGTAAGTGGGTAAGGCTTTCGATGAATCTTTAATTWACATAATGTGGGAAAAGAGATCAAACTTAAAAAGATTTAATTAAAAATCCTCATCCACTCAATTATTTTTCTTTTTTTTTTTCATTTTTAATTTATATTAAGAATCTATCTGAACAAAGAATTTATCTTTTTTTCATGTTGTTTAGTCAGTTGYCACGAGCATTGTGAAAGGCATCAGGATGAAAGGCGGCAATTAGAAATGTGATGATGTATTTGAAATTGCTTGGTGAGCTCTTTAATCAATTGTACAAGTTACTTCTCTTTGTCTACAAAAAGTTTAATCCTGGTTTCTTGGGGAAAAACAGCATAAACTGTAATTAACTCTTCATAATATTGGTGATAGTTGATCAAGTAAATGTGTAGGATTACTATCACAATGTAGATCTTGAACAGTTAACAAGCATCCATTAAAAAAAGACCAAAAAAATACTGATGCTTCAGTTAAAAAGTCCTAAAAACCTGAAACTCCATAACCTTTTATATTAACATGCTGTTTATGCAGTAGATAAAACTGTTTRTTATAGGATGGGATTTAACAAAATATGGGGGTTTTGTCCATTTTRTTTGTTCTTGGCAAGTTAAGGTTACTGGCAGCAGTCTAAAGCAAAAAGAAGGCACAGTCAGAGCTTTAAAAAGAGAATCAAATATCAGTAAGAAACCATTTTGGTGAACATATTGTTCACATTCATTTTATTATTTAGGTAAAATACTCTGAACCAACAGGGATACATGGCTGCTTTTGAAATGCATGTATTACAAGATGATTCACAAAGCATCAGAATGTAAAGTATCACATGAAGTAAAGGCATCTTTAGGTATCCAAAACTTTTCTGAACTGGACTTTGATACATGAAAGTGTCTCTAAAGTCCTTGTGCACAGTTGTGTAGAAATTTGTGCAGTATTACTCTTAGATGTCATTAACCTGAGCATCATTGTGGGTCCTGTTAACAACCTGACTTCAAAGCATACACTGGTTGTCCATATCCAGGAGAAAGTTCCTTTGGCTCCTTGAATGATACATTTTCTTAGAAATAAATGTATTTTGAAAAGAATATTAAAAGAAAAAGAGTGGTATAACATTGCAAGCAAGCTTAAATGGGTAGAAGTCCAAAAGCATAAGGGTGGCAACTCCCAAAACACAAAATACTTCTCTTTGCAGTGATTCTCAGCAAGTTTGTGAACAGGATTGGCTCTAAGCTCCCCTGTATAGCATTTTTTAGTTAATCTTTGGTTGTAATTAGGGGAAGGTAAGCCACAGGACTGATTAGGAGAGGGCTAAAAAGAAAATAATAGAGCAAGAAATAAAATGACAACACATAATAGAATCCTTGAAAAATTCAAACTAAAATAATAAAAGGAAAAGCAGCATGGGAAGGAAATTAGTAAAAGATGAGAGGGAAGATGTGTTTTACTGTTAGGTATTCCCTCAGAAAGGCTGAGGGAATTGGGATTGTTCATCCTGGAGAAGAGAAGGCTCCGGAGTGACCTTATTGTGGCCTTTGAGTACCTGAAGGRAATTTTCAAGAGAGCTGGAGAGGGATTTTTTACAACAGTATGTAGTGACAGGACAAGGGGGAATGGCTTCAAACTGAGAATAGTTTGAGAGTGGATATTAGAAAGAAATTTTGCACTGTGAGGGTAGTGATGCCTTGGCACAGGTTGCCCAGAGAAGCTTTGGGTGCCCCATCCCTGGAAGTTCTCAAGGCCAGCTGGGATGGGGCTTTGAGCAACGTGGTCTAGGGCAGGGTGTCGCTACCCACAGCAAGGGGTTGGAACTAGTTGTTCTTTAAGGTCACTTCCAGTCCAACCCSTTCCATGATTCATTATATTCTTGTTCTCTCTCCTTTTTGGGGGATTCCTACCTCGTATTTAGGCTACAAACTGAAAGCTCTTGCCAAGGTGATACTAAAAATGCCTGTAGATTTAGAGTCTCTCAGATCTTTAATTTTCTTAGGAAAGCAGCATACAATATAGCTGGAAATTATTTTCTAAAGGATAATGCTGTTACTAACAACTTTATCAACTTAGCCACAAGCAGTTTTGATTTGTTTAATAATTATCCTAAGAACAGCTTTACAAATCACAGATATGCTAATATTGATGCAGAAACCCATGACTGTTTGGAGGTACAGATGGAATAGTGTTCTACATACACTTGGGGAGGTCAGAAGTAAAGCTGGAAGTGTCAAGTTAACTCCTATGAGAATTTATCTCTCCACTTTTTTTCCTTTTTTTTCCCTAATTTCCTTTTTTTTTTATGTTTGATTCAAAATATATCATAGAGCAGCAGCTCTTGTGTTGTCATTAAGCAGTTGCTTCTAGAAACTACATATGAGAACTAAAATTAATACCAGTAATGAACTAGGCYAGAGTTTTCAAGCTGATTGTGGGAAGTCCCCTGCTATTGCAGAGACAGCTGTTTTGACTTTGGTGAATATATTCCCCCATGCTTATCCCATATTTCTTTTCTTTTTCTGTTCCACTTGGAAGTTTTCTGAAAGAGTGTGTATAAATTTTCATTTTATTTAAATCTTTGAAAATAAAAAGAAAGTAATTTAATCGAAGATGCATCATATAAATGTTTTGGCAGTTATATGTTATTATCCTAAATGGGTTGAAATCATTATCAAATTGTAAAACCCTCTGTATGAGAGGTAGAGGCCCTTCAATATAAAGTTTCTGCAATTTTTAGTCTGAGAGATTATTTAAACCTTAATTTAATGGTTGGCCATTTCCTGCTTATACTTGGGAATCAAAAGAAAGAAAAAWTAAAGTGATGGGTATTTCTATATATCTTCTGCTTCTCCCAGTAGCTTAAAATGGTGTTTAAAACAAATGTTGCATAAAAGTATCTTACTCAAAATTGTGATTAGCTCTGGGTGTATGAATAGAGAATGGTAGAAGAGTTTGGGTTGGAAGGGACCTTTAAGGGTTATCTAGTCCAAAGGCCTTTCAATGAGCAGAGGCATCTTCCACTAGAGCAGGYTGCTCAGAGCCTTGCCCAGCCTGACCTTGAATGTTTCCAGTGATGGGACATCTATCACCTCCCAGGACAAMCTGTTCCAGTATTCCACACCCCTCATTGTGAAAAGTTTCTTTCTTGTATCTRTGTGGGGAGGTCTTTTCTTTTTATTCTTAATATTACATAAAAATATAATTTTTAATTAAGTTTGTTGGCTCACTCTGTTCATAAAGTGATTAGAAACTGTATAATTGCAAGTGTAAGTATGTCCAGTGGCCTTCTGAGTAAGCTGGGCATCAAAAGGGCAACGTGCCCTTTTGCTTTGTCCTTGCTGTATGAAGAGCTGAAAGTGCAAGTGAGGGTGCCTGAAACATTCACAGCCAATATTCCTTCTGGAGAACCATAAACCATAAGGCCATGGGAAGCAGGGTTGTGCAGGCTCCCAGCAGTTTGCMATCATGCAAGTGTGTGGCAAGGGTGGAAGGGGATGTTAGCAGGAAACCATAGCTACTGGCAAATTTTAGATACTAATTCAAGTTGTGAAAAACATCTTTGTGGTTAATAGCTCTGGGATGGGTGTAGGAAAATGTGGCTTTGAGAAAAACAGTTTAAAAACTTTTGTTCTCTTCATACAAAAATTCTTTGTAAAAAATCTGAATGTCTTCGTGGGAGGCTCTGCTTTGTGCAGYACCCATTACCAACAGAAATCTTTTTCATGGGCTGTGGAATCCAGGAAAACTTCATCAGCACATGTGTTTCTGTTTAATCATGTGAAAAGTGTCAAATGCATAGAGTACTTGGAAAAAAAGCATCTCAGATTGAGTTCTTTATGGTGATCTGAAATGCAGATGGCCAGAAGGCTTCTCTCATGTTCTGGTGRAAGTTCACACTTCTGCTTCCTACGCATCCTGTGCAAGRTTMCCATTCCAGCMTTAGRSATCTTAAGTTCCAAGACCACCCCTGCCACTGAGCTAGCTATTTTATTTTTTACTTTGTAAGTAAGGCCTATTACATAATATGTCAGAGGATAAATGAGAAAATTCTCTTGTTTAACTTTGTGTCAATTGAAGTAAGTGTGGAAATCGTGTACTAGTTGCTGTTTTGTGTTTTGTGTATGCTGGGGGAGGGAGAAAACCTAATTTACGATGCTGTAAGTGCAGGAAAAAGGCTCAGAGTATTTAAATGGGCTTTTACTTAGCATTTCACTTTATAGTACTATACTGACTGGTTGTTGTTTCTGTCATTTAGAAAATTGGATACATAGATAATAAGTAATTTCTGCACATTTTGCTTCTAAAAACTTCAGAGTTCTAGAACTAGAATTTYCCTTCTTTGTTCCCCTTGTCTTGATCTCCTATTCCAAATAAATGGGCCTCTGCATATAAGTAGAAGCTTTGTTCTGAGTTATTTTTCAGTAAGTGCTGTGGATCTGAACTTCACACAGGTGAATGCAGTAGCACAAAGGTCTCAAGTGCCTCACTGGAAACAAGCCGCTTATTCTAATGTATTTTTTCTCAAACTATACGTTTTTATGATTTACCCATGTAGTGATCCCTACTGAACAATGCAAAGGCTCTAGTGCTAAAATCAATGTGAATTACAGTGAAAATGTGCAAAAACTGGGTACTCATTTTAAGAAGGACGTTACCAAAAGAGAAGTGTGTAGTGGAAAGACCAATTCAGACTTGCAAGAGTAGACAATATTTGCATTTAGACAAAAGGCCTAGCCATTGCTGCTATTTATTCCTAATAGTGAAATCACGTACCTGAGAATAACAATCAAAAGTTGGAGCAGGTGTTTTTGTATTAATGTGCATCATAGAAAAAAAAAATCTAATACATCAAAGTAAGAGGCTTTTATGTGTCTTTTCTGGGTCTTGGAAAATCTTGCAGTTTCTGCTACAAAGGTACGTTAAAAACCTTGCACATTGCACAGGCAAAGCAGTGCGTGCTGGGACACTGCGGGGCAGCAGGGTGGTAGAGGCARCATGACTGAACTGTCACATAGCTTGCAAGGAACCTGCAGAAAAACGTTTCTCATCCTATCAAAACATAACAAAACGGGGTGCAGATTACTGCCACGTTATGCTCATCACAGCTACTTCTTATTCTGAAACTGTGGGTCTTGAAAATAGTTTGGACAAAAACCCCAACGCATCAGCAGAACTCAGTTTTTACTGAGAGGAATCAAAGAAAGGAATAGTTTGGGGGTGGTGTGGAGGGGGAGAGGTGGGGTGGGTGGGTGTGTGTGTGTGCGCACTTTGACAACCTAAAAGAAACTATAAGAAAACCAAACAAAAGTGTAGTAAGAATAAGCTAAAACAGTGCAAACCTCTGCTTCAGCTATGACTCCTGTCCAGGTCTGTGGGTAAACACCACAGCAACCTTCTGACAATGACCTTTGTGGCATAGGCTCCGCTGGTGTTGATGTTCAAGCTGTCCCTGTAAAATTTGTGCAAAAGCTGAGACAGGGCATTCAACTGACTCTGTGCAGTTTAATTAATTAGTAGCTGGCAACTGAGTTTTGGTCATGTTAGAACAACTCCCAGAGAGGTTCGGTTTGTGAACTTCAGTCATAACCTCATGACCAAAGGTGTATATATTAAAAAAAGCATGAGAAGCAGTTACGTTCATCTTTTACATTCCTGGAAAGTGGYAGCCTGCCAATTTTAACTGTTTCATGGACAAATTTTATTTAATATGCAGGTTTACTSACTTGCTCTGCAGTTTATATTATGCATTTAGAGAGAAAGCAAACATATAATTTTGTTCCAGMGTATGATATGCTGAAGTATTTGGTTTCCTCCAGAAAAAGTAGATTCAGCATTTTACTGGAAAGCCCTTGTATGTAGATAGGATCCAGACACACTTCCTGAGATTGTGAAAATCTGTCATAAGTATGAATATCACAGTGTAGATTGTTGATGTTATTTCAGTTCCTGCTTATTTTAGCAGTAAACTGTTGAAAATTATTTTACACTTTTCTGCTTGTACATTCTGAGGAATTCAAGGGAAAAATACTCATAATCTACTGATGACTAAAAATATGTAAATATTGATGATTTATAAATATTAACTTGCTTCAACAGGCATACATTGTTAAAATCTAAGCTACAGATTCAGAACTGTGTTGTTTTTAAACATGAAGTAAGGTAGCTACAGGAATACAGCAGGAAAAGTTATTTTCTTATAGCATAAAAGATGCAGGAAAAATGTATCCCAATGCATTTAGTAAAACTTGAGAATGATCCATATCGGTTATCTTTCAGTAGTTTTTAATTCTGTGTGTAAGTATTGCAATAATTTTTCTTAGGAGTGTAGTTCCCCCCAGTCATGTTAAAAAAAAAAAAAGAACCAAACCAACCAATAAACACCAAACTCCAAACCAAACCTAATAAACAACAGCAACAACAACAAAACCAACCCCCCCCACCAAAAAAAAACCAAAGCAAAACCAAAAACAAGCCCAAAACAAATGAACAAAACCAAACCAAAAAACACATGAGAGAATGGGTTATTAGGCTTCTCACGACTGGAGAAAAATGTGTTCCTTAATGGAATCAGAAGTTTTTCAGTCTCTGCTTTCCTGACATTGCTTATTTGAGTTGATAGCTAATAGGAACTTCACACGTTATGGAGTTTAAATCTTCCAAGGCTTTGTAGGCTATTAAATAAATGTGATATATACCTTTGGGTGTGTAGAAGTACATTTGTTCACAAGTTTTACTTATTAATTGATGTGCAAAATATTACTGTAATGATGTCTAGTAGGCAGCAATACAGGAGGGGATAAAAGGCTACAGGGATGTACTGAAAGATATTTGTTACAAAATTATGAGATGTCTTTATGTCTACTCATCTTTGGATTTTTCATTTGGAATTCAAAGAAGAGCAAAAACTTTCACCTCTTTCCATCTGGCCAGTATGTGATGAAGCATTTTTTTCATGCTTAACATCCTTATGAAGATGTGAATGTGTTGGGTATTTTGCAGGAGCTTCAGGATGGCATTGGGCAGCAGCAGACTGTTGTCAAAACATTGAATGCAACTGGTGAAGAGATTATTGAGCAGTCATCAACAGCAGATGCCAAGGTGCTGAGGGAGCAACTGGAAAGTTTGAATACCCGGTGGAAGGAGATCTGCAGACAGTTGGTAGAGAAAAAAAAGAGGTAGGTTAAAAGAGGGTAAAAATATTGCAAAATCATTTTTTGTTATTTTAGATTTGATTCTGGTTTGGACTTTCAAAGGAACTCTCAACTTCTAGAGTTCTCAAATATATAAGGAATTATCAGTAGTTCAATTTTACATCCTATAACTTGTTCATGCACTGTAATTTGTTCAATTCTTTTCTACCTACTCCTGTCTGTGACCACCACTCCTTTCCATACTCCCTATTTTTATATTTTAACTTCTAATGTTTAAAAAAACCAAACGAGCGTACGTAATTGCTCAATTTTGAAGTAGAACAGTCCATTTACAGAAATTACGATTGGTTTATAGTCTTTCTGGTTGGTTGTATGTTATTAAAGCACATCTCTGTAGTACTAATAATACCTTAGTTGATTTATACAGGTAATCCTAATCTAGTTCATCTATCAAAATTAATGTCATTGATGTCTACATTTCATAGGCTGGATGAAAAGAATGGATTTATTAATTTAGTGTTATTTATGATCGCTTTTAAATCAATTTGTTTTTCTCATGCAGTCACAGAAAGCTAGAGTGTTTGAGTTAGAGATAACACAAAAATGGTTTTATACCTTTAAAAAGAGGATTTCCTCTGTTAAACTAGGTTTCATTAAAGAATATGTTCTTAACCTAGATGCTAGGCCTAACTGGATATGCCTTTCTGCTTTAAACACAGTAGAAAATACAGGTAGAGCTTTCTTCATGCATGTTTTTTCAAAGCCCAGAAAATTATTTATAGAGGTACATAAATGAGTGCTGGAGATGCCCTAGAAGAACTGGTAGTGTGCAACAATTTTTTTACTCCTGATATGTTACATACCATTTTCTGTTCAGAGCCATGGGGGCGAAAAAGCTGTGAAAATGTTTATTAAAGTCATAAGGGAGTGTCCTGAAAGGCTATTACTGACTCTAATTATGATTAAAGTTTCACTTGGAACATGTTGTCAGTCATTGGAACAGGCTGCCCAGGGAAATGGTTGAGTCTCCATGGAATCATAGAATGGTTAAGGTTGGAAGGAATCTTAAAACTCATCAAGCTCCACCCCCCCTGCCCTAGACAGTGAACTTTTTACTAGATCAGGTTTCTCAGAGCTCCATCCAGTCTGGATTTGAACACTTCCAGGGATGTGAACTCCAAAGTCTGTCTGGACAACCTGTACCAGTGCCTCACAATTCAGAAGCAAATAATTTCTTGTTAATATCTAACCAAAACCCTCTTTTATCTTAAGGCAATTCTCCCTTGTCCTATCACTACATGCCCTTGGGAAAAGCCCCTTTCCAGCCTTCCTGTAGTCCCCCTTTAGGTACTGAAAGGTTCTATAAGGTTTCCCTGTGGTATTTAACAGACGTGTAGATGTGTCACTTAGGGACATGGTTTAGTGATGGGAATGCTGGGTTAATGGTTGGACTCAATGATCCCAAAGGTCTTTTCCAACCTAAGTGATTCTGTGTTAAAAGAACAAGATGCAACAAGTAATCTACAGCTGTCAGAAGCTTCAGGGATGCTTTAAATAATTCTTTCTGCTGTATTTCCAGGTGTTGATGGTACTGTTACTTGTTACACAAGGGAGTCCTTGGCCTTTTTGTGTCACATTATAAGCTGTTCTTTTGTACATTGGAAACCCATCTGTGTTTCCAAGCATTAACTTGTTATGTAAGTGCTAACACTTACAAAACAATAACACGTCATTTTAACAGCCCTGTAATCTGTTTCAGCAACTCAGAAGAAAGACATTGGTGGTTGAGCTTTGCCTGAGAATATGAACTATGTTCCTGTTCTGATTAAGATTGTTGTTGTTCATCCCTTCATTTATCAGTAGAAGTGTCTAACTGAATGCTCTTTCSGCTCAATGCAGTGTTGGTAATATTACATAGAGTTTCTTGGCACATCCTACATTTTAAGGAAGCCTAGGATTTGTTAAGTGGGAATAATCCAGTTATGTTCCCTGGACGAAGGTTCTTAAGTAAACACTTGCATATACATTCCTCCTTTTGGTCTGTTTGGTATGTTGACTGATTTGTTTGTTTTCCTCTGGAACAGCTTGTGTAATTTTGACGAAAATTATTGCTGATACCTCAGTTAGTGAACTTTGCGTAAAGAAACGCATTGCACCAGAAGAAATACAGATAGTGTTGTGTTAAACTGATATAAATGTTCCTGGTGTACTTTAGTGAGACTTATGTGCATCAGGATACTTCTATTCACCACCCAGTCTTCTTGGCTGTGTCAGAGCCAGGGAATGCTTTTTGCTCCCAGGTCTTGGAAACACATCCTACCCTAGCTTCTGCCACCACACATGTGGTGCTTTGTTTTGTTTCCTTCATCTTTTTACTGTTCTAGAGTGGATTTTCGAAGGAAAGAAACCTAGTTGGCAAGAAAAAGTGGTGTGTTCTAAGTAGGTCTCAATTATTGATGAACCTGGGCATGAAAAGACCGTAGGCTTATCAGCTGCACATTCTTTATATAGCCATGGTGTCATGAGACTTGCATAACTCTTATAACATCTATAAGTTTTTCATTATTTGTCCTAATTTGGTTTTGGGTACAGTCARGTTCTCTCTTTTTAAGACTTGAAACCCATGTCATCCAAAATGCTTTAATTTATCCTTAAGATCAAAGTATGAGGCAAACAAAAGTTGAAGTGGCTTCTACTTGCAGTCCAGAAGAGCTAGTATAGTCATGGCATTGCCCAATGCATCTGTTAGTACTATGTCAAATTTATTTAAGTATCTCAGTAGAATATAAATTACAATAAATATGGGTCAATTGACATATTTTGAGTTCTCTTTTTCAGAATAGCTTTAATAGACTATTAAAAAAAAAAGCACCTGCACAGTCAGAATGCTTGTATCCTGGCTCACAGAAGTTTTAATAGTCCTTTTATATTTGTCTGTGTTTCCTAAAAATTAAATTGTCATAGTTAAAATATTTTTTTTTATTATGAAGGGGATCCTAAGATTTTTAAAGTCAATTTTGAGAATGAGAAAGTGGAACCACATTTTAAAACCATATTGGAAGAAGGTGATGCTGAAGGGGGAGCAGACTGGACATAATGCATTTTCATACAATAATTTCAAAGAAAAATAAGATAGATATTAACATTTAGAACCTTCTGCAAATCAGAATTATGCTCTGCTTTAAAGTTGATTCTCAGTAGCTCAAAGGAGTAGTGATCGACTGGAATTTTGTTTTCTATTAAATTTTTTTGCTCAGCAGATCTCAAGATAAAGTGGCAAGAATTAGCAATTGAATGGATTCCAGAAATGAAATCTGTTAGTGATTTCAGATTCAAGTGTAGTGTTGCTAAGCATTATTTAGCAAGGAAAATTTATATACTGTAAGCTCTGGTTTTGCTGTTTGCTTACCCAGATGAAAGAAATTGATTTTAATAATCCTGCACAGTTTTATATGAGGCATTGAAATTTTATGTGGCGCATTGTCAGTCCATTCTAGACATATTTTTCAAGCTGAATTCAAAGATCAGTAGGGGCTGACGGGGGGAGGGGAGCAATTACAGGAGTAACAGAAAGCAGTACAGATATTTTTAGAAGGTGCATGAATGTGAGAATTTAGTTGGAGACAGGAGGTGTGTGGTGACATTTCCAAGAATGCCGATGACATTATGCCTCAGGTAGTCAGAGGCTGATTTGATAGTGGGAACTCCAAAACTGAGCAGATGGGCAACAAGTGGCAGATGATCTTCATCAGAGACAAATGTGAGGCAAGGAGTATTTCAGACAAACAGACTATCCCATTCTTAAATGATGCTGAGCTTGTTACAACTCTGGAAAGTGATCTTGACCTTATTACTGACAGCGTTTGCTGGCACAAGATGGAGTGGAAGCAAAAAAAAAAGCCATAACATTTTTAGGCTGCATCAGTTGGGTATTACAAACAAAAAAAGTGCTGTTTTGCTGATATCAATCATTGTGGTGTACTCATGTTGGTTACTGTGTGCAGGTCTCTACGCATGTCAAAGGATACAAAGGGTACACAGAAAGTATTCACGGAGGCAGGCAGATAAAACGAGCCAAGGTTTGGAGTGGCTGTGCTGTGAGGAGCAACTAAGAAAGTGGGGATCTTCAGTCTGGAGAGAAATCTCAGGAGGTATATGACTGAGGTTTACAAAGTTGAACTGACGGGTAAACTAAATGSAGAATAAAATGTTACCGACCTAATTCCTCCGTACTAGAAGTAAAGACTACTTGCTGGAAATGTAAGAGATGGTAAAATGGATTTAAGATTTACATATTGGTTTCTGAAAGTCTGAGATGTGCTGGCCACAGAAGGTTATGGAGGAAAATATCATGACTCAGCCCTATAGAATTCTTAACCTAATGACTGTGGATCCTTGGAGAGTATGAGGTGAATGCAGTAAAGAAAGTGGCTGGTCTTCTGTGTTCCTCTTAACCACCATCTCTTGTTACCAATGCTGGTGGCTCTCTCTTGGGCTTTTCTGAAACACTAGGGCATTTTTCATGTTCTGGTGCACTGGTTATATTTTGGGGAGGGGAGGAGAAATTCTACAAAATTGCTCTGTCAGTTTTCCTGAGGTTGCACAGTTAAATGGTCTACTATTTATTTGTAGATAGGAAAATGTAATACTATCACTGCATTGATAAAGACCCTGTAAATTCAAAATATTTCCTGTAACCACCATGAACCCCATGGTTAGTTGATTTACAAAGAGGAGATTTAAACAGGATATAATTCGAAGAGTTTCACCATGTTAATCCAGTTTTCATAAATAATTTGGAATAAATATTAAACTACCTGAATAATAAGAGCTGTAAACCAGATCAAAACCATGATATTCTATAAATAACTGAAACTGATCATAGGTTCACTAGATGCTACTATTAATCTCAGTGACAGACTGGCAGTTTTAATGAATAAGAATTATTTGGACGGCAAAAGGTCAACTTAATTAAAAACAGACAAGAAAACAAACTCAATCTCAAAACAGTTTGAGGAACCTGTACTGCTCTTCAGTAAAAAGGAGCTGGTTTTCAGTTTTAAAAGGTCAAATGCTGATCCCAAGCAAAGCACAGACTTAAAATTGACTTTGAATCTCCTTTCTTTGGTACTGAGGATCAAGAGGTTATGCTTGAGTTATGTTTGCGTAGGATGTTATCTCCCGCTTGCCTTTATCGAAGAGTTTCAAAGCTGTAGAAGTTTGAATTCAATGTTCAAAGTTTCTGTATCTTGCAGTCTAATCCATCCAGCTAAGAATTAGATGAGAATGTAATTTTAGCACATCTAGTCATTTTATCTTACTGAAAACTTTGAAATAGACCAGGCGGTTGAATAAAGTGGGACTTGATTGAAAGTCTGATACACTGGTAGTTAGCAAATTGGGAGTTTAATCGAGTTTTTGTTAACATTTTGCTACAGAAGGCGTGTTTTGGAAAAGTTGGAACCTATACTCTAGTACAGTGTTACTCTGAAAGGGAGACTTCGGAGACCACGGGAAGTCACAAAGGTCCTTTGAATAGAAGCTACTAAGCCCGGACAAAAGAGGGGAAATACAAAGTGTCTGCTTCTCCCTCTTCATACTCCAGCAATCATTTTGAATACTGAACCTTCTAAACTGCACCAACAGAAGTTCGCTCTGCCTTTTCATCCCCTGAGACGCATCAGGCCATGCCATGCTGTGTCTGCTCTGAGACATCTGAGTTTGGATGATTTAGGGATGTGGTGACTTGCCATTAGGGCCACTGTGTGCAGCAAGCCCCAGGGCTGTGGCTGCAGCTTGGAGCTGCTCTTTCAGGAACTCATGGGCCAGGCAGGGATAGCCAAGGGACCATACACAGGAGGAGCAGCAATATCTCACACAGGAGCTTCATAAGGGGACAGCTCACAAATGAGACTCTTGACAGACTTGTAACTGTAGTGCTGGTTGGTCTTTTTATTTTTTTCACCTTTGCTCAAAATTTCTTGTGTGATTTTTGAAAACAGATGCCCAGGAAATAGATTCCTTCAATCTTTCAGAAGTAATCCATTTGGGGTTTTTATTCATCACGATCTGACATTTGTTAAAATTGGGTTCAGTTGAATGGAAGAGAATTTTTCATTATTTTAGCTGCAAATACATTTACACTTTTAATGAGTTTGAACCTGCAG
Organism: Parotia lawesii; assembly: GCA_003713295.1. Lineage (NCBI taxonomy): Eukaryota > Metazoa > Chordata > Aves > Passeriformes > Paradisaeidae > Parotia > Parotia lawesii. The sequence continues at coordinate 719,928 of RAHM01000067.1, read as the reverse complement.
ACTGCCTGTTCAGATCTCTACCCAAGCGAGTTTGAAGTAATTATGGAAAGAATGACAGAAAAAAGACTGTTTACCAGAATACTTCCAAGTACTTTTCTGAATACAAAAATACAAGTTTTCTATTCTAAATAAAAATTAATTATTATAAATTAAATATACTTTTAAATATTTTTTATACAATATCTTTACTAAGGTATTCTTTTTCTTCCATAACACACTAGCTGCAAGTGATTGCTTTCCTTTGCTTGAGCACTCAGTATATTGAAGGCTGTGATTGGCTTCATATTGCAATTTAAAAACTGGTTTAGGATGAAGAGATTTTATGACAGTTATGTCAATAAATATATTTTTTCTTTCCAGCACATAATTAGCTACATATTGAATTTTTCTGAATTTTCTTTTTTTGACTGTTCAGATTTCTTATAATGAATCACTAGAAAATAATTACTGGCATAAATCTGTATTGTGTTTACAACTAGTTTAGCTAAACTTCTTACTGTTTAGTATTTGCATCTAAATACATTTTCTAAAGTTTATGTGCTATTTTAATTTTACTTATTTAAAGTTCCTTATGCTAATGAAGCATATTTGCCCATTCTTTAGAGAAAGAATGAAAATGAATTTTTTTTCAGTAAATATTTTCTCTAAATTTTTGTTACCATTTTGGTGGCCTCTTATAGTCTCAGTAGCAGCTACTAAACACATTCATTCCTAATCTTAGAAATACAATAAATACAGAATCGACAGTAAGGCATCAAATTGTGGTTGTTGAAGATGCCTTTCAAATGTTAAAACGTGAAAAGGTACCAAAATATTATTGGACTTACAGATGGGAATATGAGTCACAAGTGCAGATCTGTCCTACTTCTATGATTGTATATTTTATTTCTATAGTTGACACCTCCCAAATAAATCCAACATCACTCGTGTGCAGTTACAAACTCTTAAACATCTGATGTGTTTCACTCACTGTTTATGGGTTGCTATGGTATTGCCATTGTTGACTATGGAGAAAATACTTGAGCTGCAATATACATTTCACATGGTTTCTTGACACTGCACATGAAAATACAAGCTTACTGATACAGGCCATGAATGTTTATATAGTAGTTAACAAATATATCTAAGGATTAATGATAGTCTGAAAAAAAAATAAAAATCTTTCGAGGGTCTTTTGTGGACAATCATAAGAATTTGTCATTGATTCAGTTTAATAATGGTAGGAAAACTAATCCCTAATCTATCAATTATCATATATACAAAATGTAATTAGGAAAAATAATTAATTTACTCCTTAGTATTAAAAACTAAATATTGATGCATTTTCTTCTGAAAGTATAATATATATAAGATTCCTATAAAAAGATGTGCATTCAGAATAGTTGACCAAGGGACCCTATTGAATTTAGAAATACAAAGAGAAATCTGCTGTGTTTTACTACGGAAAATAGTGAGTAATGTGCCTAAGAATAGCAGTTGTATAGAAGACGAAAAATTACATATGAAATTCTGTGCTTCTCTGCTATAGTTTGAGAATTTTCCATCAATCAAAATTGGTTATATTTCAGGGTTAATGAAATAAAACTTTTGCCAACAGAGAAGGAGCTTAAAAGCTTTTTGGGAACTTAGGTTAGTTTATAAGGATAAGRCAATTGCATCTAGCAGCATGAACGCCTATGTTGCTCGGCTCCATAGGGCCAGCTGCTGGAATTATATCCTGTTCCTCAGTCACCCCCTCCTCCACCAAATTGTACAACACCAAATTGCTTGAAAACTGCTCTCTCTTGCTCTCTCCATGTCTGAGTCAACTGGTGGCTCATGTTCCTTACTCCAGCTAGTTTACACTTGGATTTGAAAGCCCTACATAACAACTGTTAATTTTTCATTGCCACCATGAATTTAAACACCTAGAAATTACATGTGTCTGTTGTTCCAAAGGTAATTATGGTGATAGAAATCAGTTTGTTCAAAAGGTGTAATCAGTCATTGAGTTAAAAGTTTTAATTCGATTTAGCGGTTCAGCTAACACATAGCATTTTGTTTTAGTGTCTTGCATAATACGACACTTGTCTTGCAGGGTGTTATTTATAATTGAAGTAACGTTCTAGCAGGTCAAGAAGAGATGGTAAATTTTAAAGTGCACCTGCATGTCCTGTTAATTGCAATGAACCTTTTAATTCCTTTACTGCATGTTGTTCCTGATTAGAATAAAGAAGTAGATCAATGGAATACTTTTTTTTTCTCTGAAACCCTTCTGTGCACACACACACACACGTATATAATATGTATATATGTGTATATATATGTATGTCTGTATATGTATAAAACATCTCTGAAAGAATTCCTGGAAAGTCTTAGGTTAAAAACATCCCTATCCTACTGATCAACATTTAAATTAGTCATCAAAGTAAAAAAATCTTTCCTTCACRACTAGGAAAACTTTTAACGTTTTAAAAATTGTAGCTCAATTCATAAGGGTGATAAAATTGACAGTGTACTTAAGATGAAAAAGGAATCTTGCCAATTGCTATCTCTTCTAGGAGATGAGAAATCTTTTTGATTTCTCATTCAAAATACTATGCAGCTTGATAATTTTGCTCTCGGGTGTATTGAGTTGAATGCTATGCCTTTTCCGTGCCAGAATTAACGTATTTAAACTTGGATCTTTCTCAGGTTTATCCTCTGGGTACTATCACATAAAGCCTACACTGAGCTATGCACTTGAAAAATGAGTAGAAGGGAGAGGAAACCAAAAAAATGGAAACTATTGCTGAGAGCTTGAGTTCTGGGGTGCCTGGTCAGGTTGAGGGACAGAGGTTTTATTATGTGGTTTATGGTGTAACACTGTATGGCTGAGTCCCAGATTTCTGTAACTGGAGCATGGAGGGATACTGTCTCAGAAAGATTTGAAGTTGTGCTTCTGCATCAGGATTACAGGAAGTTAGCTTTTCTTCATTTTTGTAGTTGCAGTGCTATGGATCTCCGCATAGATTAACATCTGCCTCATTTTCACAGAAATAAATGTTTTGATTAGCTGGTTTTAGTTGACCTATTTTGGCTTGAGAAGAGTATATGACCTCTCAAGTCATGAACATGAATATTTCTCAGTGAAAAACAGTGTAATAAATGTGATGCTGTAAAGGTGGTTCTTTTTTGCATGACCTGTACAACCAAAATGGGTAAATCTGTGTGTATCAGGAAGGTCCAGAATTTCTGTCTTCATAACAGTACTCCATAAGAGATTCAGAGTAATAAATAGATACATTAGTACAAGAAATATTCCTATGTCTAGGAGCATCAGGACTGTTTTGTTGACATAGGACGCATTTCCAGAAATCCTGAGCAAATGGCAGTTCCTGGAAACCGTCATGCAGGATTTTATTAGAAAAGCTAAGACAAAACCAAGAAAGTAGGACTGTTAATTCTTTTGCTATTTATGGTGTTCATTTTTTCATGTGTTTGTTTGTATAAGTGTGGATATGTGTGTATATATGGGTATACCCATATTTTATATATGTGTAAATAGTTTTGGAGGATTTTATTGTTTTCACAGTAAATATAATCTCTTACGTTTCCTCTAAAGAAAAATTTGGCGCCAGTGGCTTATGTTTGTTTAATCTGTAGGCAAATACTGCAGAGCAACTTGTTTCTGAGCTAAAAAAAAAAAAAAAGGAACATTATTGGGCTCATGTGTCTAGCAAATATTAAGATATACTGTTTAAGGACAAAAGCAAATAAATCTGCTGATTTAGAAACCATTTTAGATCTAAAACAGGAACTTGATCTAGAACTGTATTGAGATCCTGTTCAGAGCAGCACAAATTTGCCAAACATTTCAGTTTGTATATAAATTAAAACCAGMGTTTTTGAGCTCTAAGTGTAGTTATGAATATTGACTTTTATGTGTTGAAAATACACTTTCTCTCTGGTAAAGGAGGCTGAGTGGAGATCTTATTACTCTACAACTCCCTGAAAGAAGGTTGTCGTGAAGYGAGGGTTGGTCCTTTCCCCCCAGAAACAAAGGATAGGACAACAGAGAATGACATCAAGTTGGGCCAAGGGAGGTTKAGGTTGGATATTGTTACAACCCAGTTCTGAAGGTGGGGTACCTGAAGTTCTTGTTAGTAGTAGATCCTTTGGGGCAGATTAGTGTGAAACAACACTGAATGGCCAGTTTTCTGTATGTATATGGCAGGTTTATTTCAGAACAGTTCGATGGCAGTGGGAAGGAGGTTTGTAACCATTTTGGTTATTATCTATAGAAATGAAACAATGTGAAAGTATAAAGATATCATTTAAGAAAATGTATAAGGAAAAGAAAGAAAAAGAAAGGGTAAGAGTAGATGGTGGAGAGGAAAGAAAGAAATGCCCACCAGTGGGTTAGGTGGCAAGACTTGATTGTTGCGATTTTGGTGTCCGTCGGTCAAAGTGATGGTCTCAGTCTTGATCCATCGGGGGTGAGGGAAGCCTGCATAACATAAAGTTCGATGAGCTAATATACGTTCAGGTTCAGGTGGGAATGTTCAGGTGCCTCCCCTGGGGAGAGGGCAGTTAAATACTTTCTGCTACAACACTGTGGATCGTGCAGAGTCCTCTAGCGGAAGGCTCCAGAAATGAGTCTGAGGGCACTTTGGGTATTTTTGATGGTTTATGATACCTTCTAAAACAGGACAGTTGCCTGTCATACCAGTGTAGTCGGGCCAGTTATGTCCCATCAGAAGGGATGAATATCTTCAGGCCTTTGTGTGAGTGTGAATGTCCCTATACTACATGAGCCAGTTGTGTATGGAAGGAAATTGGCATGATAAAAACATTATTCCACCTTGCAGGATCTGCTTTTTATTGTTTACTTTTGATAAGTATTTAATAAGTATTTCATCTTTCCATACAGGTAATRCTCAATGTGTGAATAAGTTTGGTGGATAGATTACAAGTATTTTATACAAAACATTATTTTCCTCCTTTAGAAGGGCCCACTCAAAATGTTAATCCCAAAATCCCAAGGTTTCACGTTCTTCCAGTACTCTTCCCTGCTGCTCTTGAAATTTTTTGCCTGCATCTCTTGATAACTTCAGAAGCTTTTGCACAAAAGTTCACATCTCAGTATATTTATTTAGTCATAGTGAAAATTAGCAGATGAGTTGTAGATGGAGACAAATGGAGACTAGACATCTAAAGTTAGGTGTCATGAACCCCATCTTATTCCTTCTTATCAACTGCGAACCTTACCTACTTTTTGTGACTCTTAACACAAACTATGTGGCACAGTTGCTGAAATATCTTTTTTGCTTAATGTGTCCAAATGAGTCTGTGTCACTTTTTGCAGGTTCAGTTTGGTTACACTTGATGCTAGAACTCTTAGTTTTCAACTCTGAGTTTCCCTGCTGTTAGTTCAAACAGAATTCTAGTCTGAATAATTAACTGCTTTATTTCTGATGTGCTTCTTTGCTACCTGCCATATGTAATTTGGAAGCTAAATTTAGTGGTGCTGTGAATTACACCTTGAGCTTTTCTTTTAAAATACACTTAATGCCATGTTAAAAGGGTGGTGGTGTTTGATTAATTTTGATACAAAGAAGTCTGTGGCCCACTTATAAAAATAATTAGTAAAAATTCTAAGAATTAGTTATCCTTCATCTTTCAGTATGGATAAGCACTTCAATATAAAAATAACTTTATAGAAACAGTACGTTAATGTTTTTATTACAGGATAGAGGAAGAAAAGAATATTTTATCAGAATTTCAAGAGGATTTGAACAAGCTGATTTTATGGTTAGAGGAAGCAGACAGCATTATTCGTATTCCCGTTGAACAAGGGAATGAAGACCAATTGAGAGACTGCTTGAGCAAAGTAAAGGTATTGTAAGCTCTGTTCTTAATGTTTGCTTACTTTATCAATTCTACATTGAAGAAAATTAAAACTATTTTCCAACATGGTTTCTGACATCAAACACAGCATTCATATAACTTTTTTAGGTAAGTCAAAGCAGGGAATTCCAAAACCCAGGTACAARTATATACTGATCGTACTAAAACCAGAAAAGTAATGAAAATGTACTAAAAGAAAAATATCCTGAAACTAGGAAATTAATTGTTATCTTTTTCATCCTCATTTCTTAATTCATAACATGACTGGTTTTTAGGTATAGAATTTCTCTATAGGTGTCTTGTTAACATTTTATAACTTCTCACTTATTAAATGGCATTCAGTATTTCACAAGAGTATCCAGAACTGCATGCATAATTATAAATGTCAACTCGTTAAAATATCGCTGCAACATTTTCTAGACTAAACATCTAGGTGACTTATTTTTAAGAATACTTAAAAAAATCCCCATCAGAATATCAAATATTTGTTTTCAAAGGCTGGAATATTTTCATGAATATGTTAGATTTTGATACTGCTAATAAAGATATTCAACAGAAGTTTGTCTGTTTAGTTTATTGAAGTGTGTTCTGTAGAATCACTATTTTTAATGACTTGTACGATAATAAATTAAACTGTACAATAATAAATTAAACTGGAAAATGCATATTACTTATTGAATATATGCCTAAAGGTTTTCCTTTCCTCCCTTGAGGATAAAGACCTAGTTATCCTTTATGTAAATCCAAGTTGAACAAATTCAGCAAGTGATGAATAGAGCAATAAAGAATCTGAAGAAAACTTGTCAGTTTGTTCTATCCCTCTCACAACAAAATATGAAAAAAAGCAAAGCCCTAAAGGATTATTTAGTAAAGGTCTATCTTCAAGTTTCTTTTTAAATAAAACCAGGACAAATTATGGTTTGAGGAAATGAAGACTCAACCATGTGGTGAATTTGTCCCTCTGTTTAGCATAAGATGCCATTGAGTTGGTTAGGGAATTTGTCAGGCTCTGTTGTTGAGGATATCAGATCCAAGGCAGAGAAATACTTTTAAGGGGTGTTAGATGCATCTTACAATTTGCAAAAATGATTAAGTGTTTAAAGACTGAATAGATTGTTTAGAACCAGGAAGGCTCCACTCTTCACACATACACAAATATTTCCTGTATAGTATTCCCAAGGATATATAATCCAAAATTAAAGATGTTAGCATCTCTTATTTGTATCTTATTTTTCAGTCCACCTTCTTTTGGAGCTGCACAAAAGGGAATACATCCTAATGGAGCAAATGCATTGCCTTGCAGCATGGCTCTTTTCATACTTACCTGCTTTTGTTAATGATAAAGAACAAACAAACAAGGAAGAAACCCCACAACAATAAAACCCTTGAAGAACTTTGTCCTTTAGCGACATTAACCTTACTTGATATATTAAGTCACTTCGACAATATAGGTTTTCAGTAACACCATATATGGTGGGAAGTGGTACATTTTGATGCTGCCTTGCATTTCCTTTAGGCTTTTTTTTTTTTTTTTTTAATAACATACATGGACATTCTTAATTAAGAGGTTAAACTGGAGTGGAGGACTTTTTGCCATGTACCATCTGGGTGACTGTTCACAGCCTGGAACATATTAAAACACTTCTCCAAAATGCTTGTTCCATACCATATTGCAAGGTTATTAAAATTGATATACATAAAGTATTGAGTGTCCAGGACTGGAATTTGTAATGTAATAGTGATTAATATCCTGAGAAGCCCTGTATTTTGTCAGGTAAAACTCTCTTTAGACTTGATTTACCTATACAGTCTCTTTTGTTTTTTTTGGTTTTTTTTTTAGATTTCTACATTCAGAAAGCAACAGTTATTTTGTCTTGAATTGGGTTTATTCCTTTGGCTGATACACAAATCAATAAGGGTCAAGATAAGAGAGCTGAAAATTCTACCACAGTTCATCTTAACTGCTGTATTTGTCTATTCCAGTTAAGAGTTGGAGAGCTGCCGCCCCACAAGGGAATACTGAAACGATTAAATGAAACTGGAGGAATAGCACTTGGAAGCACATCACTGAACCCAGACAAAAAACATAAGCTTGAGAGTACACTGAAGGAGGCTAACCACCGTTTGTTAAAGGTTAGACATATTACTGATATAACTGTGGTATAAAATTTTAATCTGCAGTGAATGTTTGCATTACATATTTTCTGTTATGTATAATTTTTCTCTGTATGAAGAGACATAATGAACCTGAGGAAGAAAAATGGGTACAATACAGTACTGTGAGAAACAGTGATAGCAAACCAAGACCATTAGTGACTGGAGTGATGATGTTGCATTCAAATATACTCCTTAAATTACAGTTCTTCTGCTTAAGGGTGGAATGCAGAGCATCATTCTTGTAGACGGGCTCTTTTGCTAGTACAGCAAATATACCAGGCTTTGTGATCAGGTGTGTGAGAGGCAAATGTTTGATTTTCTTTATGGAATCACTTCCCAATTCTCTCCTGTTCTCAACCCCAAGGTGGACACTGCAACCACTGTTTCATCTTCCATCACACTTCTTCCAACCTTGCACATTCAATTCTGGTTTTTGTGTAGCAAAGTACCGTGTATTTTGCTTTCTGGGATCTCCATACTGACAAAAAGAAGTGGAGGAGGATTTTGTTCTGGTTTATTGCTGAAGTAGCATWTTTTTTTGTTGAAAACTGGTGAAAATGAGTAGCAGATACGGTAAAGAGAGGTAGATAATTTGAGTGTTTTTGTCGTAGAAATGATAGAAAGCATTGTCCAGGGTACTACCACCCAAGGTATGGATTAGCCTGGTTGGAAAAAATCAAGGTAGAATCAGCTGAAGGATTTCTATTGAGACCGATTGCGAAGTCAGAGTGGGGGACATTAACCTGTGGTAACTGTTTGTTAAAGTTACCAGGCTGCTGGGGAAAAAAGGAAAAATAATTCATTGTGTTTAGCTCTGGGGGGGAAAAGTGAGAAAATAATCTTCTGACTACCTCACTGAAAAGACAAGGTAGAGTTTCTGGTCAAGAATACTACATCCTGTTGTTGTTTTTTTTTTTACCATTTCCATAAACACAGTTGAATTTCAAGCACAGACCTGAGAAATAAAAAGGAACTTGACATGGTAGTCTTACTTGTTTCTTCCTAACAGGAGCAGTCTGGCAAAGTTCAGAATATTAGCTAATGACTCAAGCAAAAGTGGATAATAAATATTGATCACATTCGCAAACTCCAGGTTGGACACATAAATCATTATTTCAGTGGCTGGACAGAAGTATCTTTTCCTCTACAAATGGGCTTCTGAAATCAATGTATATTGAAAAATTCAGAATACTTCAAGATCAAAATAGTGTTACTTAGTGGCTGAAGGAAGCATGTACATAGCTGAATTCAGGGACCGTGTTTGTACCTAAGCTGTGATTTTAAAAAGACAGCATACATTTTCAGGAAAAAAATTTCTTTTCAGTCAGATTACATAAATATATTTTAAGAAAATCTGCAATTTGTCACTGAGTGTAGCATTTTACTGATTAGTCATATACCTAAAAACTTGGAATTTTCATTTTCTGCTGGCTGATGCAAAAATGTTTCAGGTCTCTCATCACAGACCAGCCTTGAATGTTGTTGAAAGTACTTAGGTTTGGGTGAAATATGGGAGACAAAACTACTGTTTAGTGAATCATTATAATTTACTGAATTTTTTGAATTTTATGTCTCCTAGATCTAATGTTTCTGGCAAGATAATTTTTCTTGGAATTTATTACTTGAAAAATTTCATTTACTACTAAAAGAGACTAAACCAAGAAAATTAATCTTCCATTTGAGATCATTACTTAACCACATCATTTTAATTTTTGTTATCTACCCATGGAGATGTATAAAACTGAGTTCTCATTGTGGTCTCTGAATGTAAAGAATCTGAAAAATGCAGTGGTTTGGGTTTTTTGTGGGTTTTTTGTCTGTTTTTTTTWAAATGAACAGAATTGAGTTTGAAATTTGCAATACTGAAATCCATACATCTTCTCTGAAGGTGCTCTCTTTCTCAGGTTTTCTGTTTTCTCTGTAATCTTGACAGATGCAGAAAACAAAACAAAACAAAACAAGCTTATTTTGGGGTTCTGTAAGATTTTTCCCAATGATACTGAAGGGAAAAATAATTATTTTTTCATTTGCATATTTTTGGCTGTTACTCATGATTTGTGTCGGAATCCTCAATTATTTGTTTCACTTTCTGCCCTGAAAATCTAGGATATTAATTAAAAGTAGAAATCATGGAAAGAAACTCTGCAATTCTGACATAGAAACTTAGTGTTCTCTTCATTCAGCTGTAGATATGTAAGAACTGGAAAAACCCACAGATGTTTACTGTGAGCCAAAGCTCATAGGATGGGCACTTTTATGTCAGGCAAACTTAGGTCACCTGAGGATGATTTTGTAGTCATTTGTTTTGATGAGGATGTATTTTTTGTGTCCCTCAAAGCACAGYAGACAAACATCATCATACAGAGGTTTCTCTGGGGCTTTTCTGTCTCTCCACCCTCTCTTAAGAGTGTATCCTGTGCTTTAATCCTTTGTTTCAAACCATATGTTTTCTTTTCTAGCATCTCTGCTAGAAATGAACATGTAACAATCTACTATTTATGATTATCTAATTTTTCAGTATGATACTATTTTCAAGACATGAAACATACATGACAGTTACAYAAATAATGTAAGGTAGGTCCTTATCTGGTGTACACTAGAGTAATTCTGCTTACTTCGGAGAAGCTGGGACAATTTACACCAGCTGAGAATGTAGCCAAATATCTCCTAAAGTTATCACAGATTTTTGTTTTGCCTTGATCTACCAAGCAGGGGAATAGAGGATAGCACCTATGAGTCTTAACCTTCAAGGTGACATATTTGAAATAAGTAATGTTCAAACCTTCTTTACAGTCACAAAAACTGTTGCCCTATAGCAATGGAAATAACAGAAAAGAAATTTAGTATGAAAGGAATTGCAGTCACATAAAAGTATCTTTTTAGCTTTTACTTCAGAATTGTCTTTGCTTTTGGGTGTTTATATCACGTGCTGATGACCTTGAGAGTAGATATGTGAGGAGTTTTTCTTCCTTTGGATAGTAATAATTTTAACATGACGTTTCTTTAGTCAACTTTATTAAATAGTGATTCTAATAAGCTGTTACCTAATATAGTATAGTTTAAGCAGAGAATGAAGATTAAAGCCCACATTTGAAAGGCATGACTTTTAAATTCTATCCCGGTTTTACTTATTGTACCCTCTCCAAAGCCAGTATTTCTTGTAAAAATGAAAACAGCACTATCTTTGTGAAGTCTTAATATTATGAAAAATGAAGTGTTTTATGACCATTTTTATGCTTTCACATCAAGAATTTTTCATTTATTTTCAAAGCTTAAAGTAACTTCTGCTATGATAGCCAAGTAAGGTAACCGCCTAGTGCTTCAAAGCATACAAAAGGGTACTAGGCACTGGAGTTTGTGATGAATTCAGTTCTTGTCATATACCACCTGCCATGGCATGTAACAGATCTGTAATGGGTTTCTTACCTTTTACTGTGCAGTAAATGGATTGATAGATTAGKTCTGAGACCAGTGAACCATGGAATCAGAGGTTTGCTGGAAGGAGTTTATTACTCTTTAATATTATTCTTGGTCTGGTGTCAGCCAAGAGCGATGAGCTAAATTATCTGAAAGTAAGCTGGATGCCAAAATCAGCATTCTCCTCATTTATCCACCTTAGTCTTCACAACATCTACTGTATGTATTATRAAGGTTATTATAAGTGCCTGATGGAGATATTTTGTTTTGCTGCCTTTTAATTTGTCGACTAGTATTAGTTCTAATTACTAGACACTGAAGAGACTATTTCACTGTTTATTGCCACAGCAAATCAATTTGTTGTGCTATGTGGACAAGATAAAAATTAGAGTGGAGTGACATGGCTATAATTTGTGAACATTTTCTGTACTACCAGAACAGGCATAGGTTGTCTTAGCTTGGTTGATCAAGTGTAGAGAGAAACAGATGGGCCCAAAAGTGCAGAAACACAAAGTCACAACAAGGTTATAGTTCATGTATTGTAACTTGCCTTGAGTAGAAATTATTCATAGATTACCTGCAATGACATAAAATTTCCAGCATGTCAGTGCAACTTAATTCGAGCTCACAGTTGGAACTACTGCAATTGCTGCCGTTGTTATTTGTGATATGGAGGGGAAAATATGTTAGAAAATGAATGCTACGGTTTGATTTCTCTTCTTTCAATTTGAAGTAAGAATAGCATAACTGGCATTTTGGGGATCAGAAGGTTGACATTTTACTGATTTTACTTTCATTTAATGGGTGACCTGAATCCATTAAATATTATAAAGTCTTTTGTTATGCTGAATTACTTGTGACAGTTTGTCATAGATAGCTAATTAGGTGTAGTCCACATTCATGTTCTCATCAGCCATACTCACAAACGACCTCACATATAGCAAAATGAAGTTTGATGTAAATGTTCATTGGACAAACAGGAGAATGTCACAAGATCTAAGAAGCAAGTATATGTAGGCTTATTTTTTTTTTTAATTTGCATATTGATAGCAGCTAGTATTAATTAAAATTTTAAAATCTAAGCAAAGAAAAATATTTATGAAATACAGTCAAGTCATTCAGGAGTAAAAGTTTGAATTAGCCAATGAGGCCATAAAAGCATGATTAAATAGATGTATGTGTGTATATACACAATATAGATCATACTATCTTACCGACCACCTTAAAATTCCTTTTTATTCTTGTTTGTCATACAAATCGAGAATATATTAATCATGTATTTAAGAAGTTATGCCAATTGCTTTGAATGTAAGAAGAACTAATTGTCAATACATATGTGCTGACAGCTACATTGAGGTAATATTGATGTAGCTGAATTACCAGATATCAAATAAGTCACTTCAGGCAAATCCTTACACATTTTTTTTACAGCAATGTTCTATGCATCTGAGAGAGATTTCACTTGTAGTGAACAATGCTTAGATACTACTGCACACCAATCAATGACAAAGGTTTGGGTTTTTTAAAACTTCAGTTCCAAGACAGACACTGCCATTGTCTGTCAGGTGTTTCATCCATCTCTATTAAGGAAGACCATAGGGGCCTAAAAATCTATGTTTTACTCTTTTCTGTTTACGAGATAAAGATTATGCTTTAATTATATAGACCTGTCTGTATAGCAACATGCCTATGTAATTAAAATTCCCACAAACGCAATAGTCTGAAATAAAGTTAAACTTTTCTTCAGCCCTGGATGTACGGACAGACTGGGGAATGAGAGGCTGGAAAGCAGCGCCAGGGAAAGGGACCTGGGGGTCCTTGTTGATGGAAAGTTGAACATGAGCCAGCAGTGCCCTGGCAGCCAGGATGGACATCCCCATCCTGGGGGGCATCAGGCACAGCATCGCCCACCGGGCAAGGGAGGGGATTGTCCTGCTCTGCTCTGCACTGGGGTGGCCTCACCTCGAGTGCTGGGGGCAGTTTTGGGTGCCACAATATTGAAAAGACATTAAGCTGTTACAGAGTGTTCAAAGGAGAGCAACAAAGATGGTGAAGGGCCTTGAAGGGAAGCCGTGTGAGGAGCAGCTGAGGGCACCTGTTCTGTGCAGCCTGGAGAAGAGGAGACTGAAGGGAGACCTCACTGCAGTTACAAGTTCCTCGTGAAACCTGATGGTGTCCTGCTGATCCTTTCCTTCTGGTCTTCTCTGTGGTGAGGGCCCTGCAAAACATGGAGTTCAATGGATGAATATATGTTCAGGCCAGGTGGGAATGCTCAAGTGCCTCCCCGGGAGAGAAGTTTAACACGGTCTCTTGCAACAGACTCTGGATCTGTTTCATCACTCTGCATCACATGCAGTCATCTGGTGCAAGGCCTCAGGAGTGAATATGGGGGACTCTTTGGGGGTCTTTGATGGTTTATGATACCTCCTCAGCTGCCTCTCACATGAATGTCCTCTGGATGTSGCCTTCCTGGGGTGGGAGGTTTTACAACTGAGCCAGATTGTGTAAGGGAAGACAGGTGTTCACTCCTGTCACACAMCCAAAAACTCTTCTCCTCCCACCCCGGACCCAGCCAGAGCTGATTCTCAGCATAACTGCTGAGTTTGGCTTTCTTTGTGGATACACTCTTCTCCCTCTAGCCTTGTTTACTTCTCCCTAGACCTGAGATAACTGGACAATAGTATCACCTTTGTCTTACCTCAAGTTTCCATCAGGTGGCTTAGCTCACAGTCCAGTTCCCATCAGGAAGCACATTTGCGTGGGGAGTGGGCTTTGGTGGTTGCAGTTTCCTTTTAATTCTGCCATAATGGGCAAAATCCTAAGTTTAAGCCCTTAACCATTTCAGGGCCTCACAGAACTGTATGTAGCCTGAGGGATATATATGGTACTTTCTGCTGTAAATCAGAGAAAGGACATTTAGGGCATAATACATTTATTTTAGAATAATTTTCCTGTCAGAATATCCTTCATTAAGAATTACTAGAAGAACTATACTCTAAAGTCTTTGTGGCTGCTTTTGGGTTTCAGGAACTGAGTAAGAAAAAAAGATAAAGAAAAGAAGTTCCTGGACTAGATAATTTAGCAGAGATTTAAGGTGAAGGGTCTTGTGCTCAAAAAAGTCCTTGACAAAGGAGAATTGCTGAGATAGTGGAGAGCAGAATGAATGACAATTAGTTACAAGTATTACATATAAAAATACAGATATTCAGAAGACTGTGATATACATGATCATATTACCGTGGAAGAAAAACAAAGCAAATCTTTGGGGTGGAGGAATATGTTTGTTTGCTTTTTCAAAAGCTAGACAGCCAGATGAAGCAGAAAATTGTTTGGGACATTGTTTTCTTGGACTGCTTTAGTTTTCTGCATTGACGAGGAAAAAAAGGATTTTTTAATAAAAATGAAAGTTGAAAATATTACAAATATTCCATTAAAAATTTTTTGAAAAAAAAAGACCAATTAAACACCTGCCAAGGTCRGGTCCTGGGAGCCCTGCAAGGAAACATGAAATGCTGGATACAAAGCAAATAAAATTCTTCTATATTTAGCAAATGAAATCTTCTATACATATTTTTAGTAGCCTGCTTTAATCTTCCTCTAATAATGCAGTCTTTACTCCAACTTTGTCAGAGACACTATGGCTCATAAATATTCACGAGTTTAAAGGAATTACATAGATTTCGTTTTAAAGTCAATATTGAGTTTGCTAATGCAAATGGCTCAGTTAATTAACTAAATGGCATCCTAAACTGAACTTATATGAAACTCTTTCGTACGCTGATTGTTTTTCATGAAGAAATGATGCGTATAAATTAACTTTTCCCCCTTCCATTTTAAATCATTCTTTTGTACATGCTCTAGGGATGGTGATTTTGAGCAGATAAAACTTTCTGAACAGTGGCTGTAAGAATTGCTGTTTTATATAATCATCTTACAAGTGCTATGGAAGCATCAGTTATGATTTATCAATAAGTCTGGATTGAAGTTTACATTTAATAGTTGTTATGACTTCAATTATTTCTTTATTATCCAAGTCCTCACTTGGATGACATCAAACCTACTTTCAGTCCAGTTATTCTCTGGGCTGATTGCAGTGTAGTCAGTCACTGTCTCTTCTTTTCCTGATAGTTGCATTTTTTCAGAAATGGAATGGTAAAGAAGAAGCTGCTGCTTGGTTTACATTTAGTAAGCAAAGAAATTCATACAGAAAGCTTCCTCAATTCTTCATACAGAATACTTCATTTTTCTCTATTCAAGCAATTCTGATTTTTTTTAAACCTAACGCTATCAGTTATCCTACATTTGAAGCCCATTTTCATGAAGTGCTTTGTATATCCAAGTGACTCTCCCAAGGGTGGCATATAAAAATAATATTGTTGACAGTCTTCACAGATATCCCACAACATATTTTTGTTCATACTTATTGCAGCTTATCTTTTTATGCATATCAAAATAGCTTAATTTCAATCCACTCTCAGATTCCTCAAAATGAGATCCATTTTTAAGTGCTGTTCTATTAGAGTTTTGGTAAGGCAGGTAGCAAGAGAAAGGGGTACTTTAGTATTGCAGGAAAAAAACTGACATATTTTCACTGCTGTTAAAATGTTGGAATTTGGGATTTCTTTGCTATCCATTTACCACTAAGAAAATTCTTCATATTCTTTTTTTTAAAATTAACGTGTTGGAGAGGTGCATGTCCTCATCTATATTCTCAAACAGCTGGGTAATAATTGCATTGTTTTCTCTTTGTTCATTTCAGGTAAACAGGGAAAGAGGTTGACTTGTGAGAGAGAAGTGATTTTTGAAATCAGGCATCATTCACTTGAAATATAATATGTACAAACCATTTCAGTGGCTTTCCTTACTTTTATTAATAGTGATACCTTACTAGTAATATAACTCATCAAGTTAATTCATTTGCAATAACGTTTCTGACTTCTGCAAAACTATTCCCCAATATTGGATCTTTCTTGCTTACTGTCTCTACCTAATTAGTTTCAACTTTTTCATTTCGAGCATTGTTCCTGAGCTAAAAGATTGAGCTGTAACTCCACAACCATTATTTTAATTGATACTGCTTTAATTGGATCTACTTTCTGGATATTCATAAGAATTAAACAGAATGGGCAAACAGGATATGATTTTACATCAGGTGACATACTTTATAAAAATCCTTCCTCCCTTTGTACCTGTTATCATAAACTGATGCTCCTTTCCATCTGCAGAGCTCTAATTCTTCCCATGGTACATGCACACAACCGTGTGCAGACTGAAAAATAACTATCTAAAGCTAAAGTGAGAAACAGCAGTGGAAAACTGGAGCAAGGGAAATGGTCGAGGAGATCTAAACTGCCAAGATGACCGTATGTAAGGTTTTGTGCCAAAGTAGTCAGATTGAGGTAGGGATAGAATCAACATAGTACTGTGTTGTTTAGGCTTCTTGTAGGGGAAGATCATGCAAGACACCAGGTTCAGATGGAACAGAAGCAAGCAATGAAAGTAATTTTAGAATTCATAAGGAGAAGAAATTAAAATACTTAGATGAAACCTAGGTTTTGAAAGTATGCAATTATTCAAATTTCAGATATTCTCTTGTTTTGAGAGATGTTACCTTTTTTGTGCTGGCAGTTTTTTGTGGATTTCTTTTTGTGTGTGTTTCAATGAAAAGAGGGAAATTTAGAATAAGTAAATTTAGTATGTGGAAAATGGTCTGATAGTTTCAGGTTAGAATAAAATTTAATATTGTGAAGACCAATATCAGTTGGTAAAATTGAGCTCTTCTGCTCTTTCGCCATTTAGAGCTTAAATATTTTCCATTATCCTGTCACTAAGCTTCCAATTAATCTTACCTAATTAGCACTTGAACTAAAGTACAAAATTTTAGATGTATCACGTGCTTTGAGATTAATGTTTGGACACGTAACATTGAAATTATATAGTCCTTTGATGTTGAACTCAAATTTGTTTTCTTTGAAAGAATAATCCATACTTTTGGTGTTTCCACTTGCAAATTTATTTTGCATCTTTGGTTGCAAAGGAAGGTGTGTTGTCCATGTYGATCTGTTATGAAATAAGGCAAAGTTGAAAGTATTTAATTTAAAAGGGATAACCCAGATTTTTAGAAAGATGCTCCAACTGAAGTTACCTTTTATTCAATTCCTTTTTTTTTATTTGCCCCCTGTCTTTCTTGCCAGCCTGTAACACTTCTTCATCAGGTCTGTGTTCTGTCCTAGGCAGACCCTGGGGAAAGCATTTCATGTCTGCCCTGTTTTCACTCTGCCGCAGGTGTTGCCTTATGGCCACTGTTCCTACTGGTTGTCACTCTTAGAACAGAACATCAGCCATCCTCTGATAAAATTTAGCAGTCTTTCTTAAATAGGAGGGAAAGACGTAATATACCAAAGGGGATGAAAGTAAGTTAGCACTGGATAGTTACCCCAAGACAACAAGTGAATAAAAGGAGGATGGGGCCCAAAGCAAAAATGTAGAAGAGAGTCTTGAAGTGGGACACCAGCTGCTGCTCATTCATCCCTGGAGGCATCCAAGGACTTGTAGGAACTCATTCAGAGAGCCCAGAAACAGCAGGGCAGTGGGATTGTTGTAGGTCCCACCAGCATTGGAATCCCGCCTCAGGGATGCAACTCCTGGAGCTGTGAATAACGTGGTGGAAGGACTGTGAGTAAAACAGTAGGGAAGATCCTGGAGGGCCCTATCTCCACGTGTACTCCTCTGCCACAGAAAGGGCATAAATCCGAACAGCCAGTCATCATGTCCATGTCCATTACTCCATGGAGATTTTCCAATTTATGCTTCTGGTGAGCTGCAGAATTAGCTCAGGAAACAAGCTGTCCCCCAAGAGACAGTCTGCAACAGTACCTTGGCTTGATAGGCAGACTTGTAATTACCTTAAACTCATCAGGCTCTAATTTGATTAGCCAGCTTGACGGCTTGATGCCAGAGTTTACAAAAAAAAACAATCCACAATGAGCTAGCAAATGAAATCCCCGATAACCAGAATCTAAGGCTCTGATTCCCACACAATGGCATGTGACACATTACTTGGATTTTACAAGGAATTGCCTTGTTAAATGCTTATCTGTAGCCTTAACCTGAGTTGGTGAAAGTTCTTTATTTTTTTACTGTTGTTCTTTTTATCTCTATGGTAAAATTAGATGACATTAAATTTCCATATATAATTAACTGATTCATATTTACATAGATTTTTCTATTTTTCTACTAAAAATRTTGTGGTCCTATATTTGTGCTATAATTTTAGAGCATGTGTAAGAAGAAGCTGCATTTACTTAAATTACAGTTTACCTCTCATTATAGGTGGGATAAATAAATGTTTTGAAAACAGTGGTCAAAATACAGTCTGTCACCAAAACTTAATTATTYATCTTCTGCTGTTCTGCATTGAATATTGGTTATTTCCCCCTTTCTCTTCCCCTCCCCAAAACCTCCACAAATTTTTATTTCTC
The DNA here is from genome assembly GCA_003713295.1 of Parotia lawesii. NCBI lineage: Eukaryota > Metazoa > Chordata > Aves > Passeriformes > Paradisaeidae > Parotia > Parotia lawesii. The sequence continues at coordinate 701,005 of RAHM01000067.1, read as the reverse complement.
TGTCCTGCGATACGCCCAAAATACTTGTTTAATGTTTATTGCGAGCAGATTAACTTAAATTTCAGATCTTCAGAAGTCAGCTTGGATTTTTATCTGCCTATGACTACTTATTTGCTTTCAGTTGTATTTCTGTGGAACTTATTTACATTAATATTAAAGCTAGTAAACATTAGAGATTAACATTCAAAAGTTGTAAGAAAGATGAAACCAATCTTCTATGAAATTAGGCCAAGGTCTGCATAAATTTTGAGTTAACACATAAGGGAAACGAATGCATTTTTAATTGTTTTCTTCCTTTTCTGGGACCATTCTGGAAAAGCAGATTTTTTTATTAAATTTTAAAAGACTAGGAAGATAGTAAAAGTAATCTGCTTCATGGGTCAGTCTTTATTAAATAGGATATTATGAGGTGGCTATAATGAACAATGGAGGTAATGTAATATATGGCAAATTAACTTCTTGGATTACAAATACCCCTTACATACGGTCTAAAAAGTCTCATGCAGGGATTATGTAGAGGGATTATTTTGGTACCTACAAATCAATATTATCACACCAAATTTTTAAAGAAACATTACATGTCATGAGACAGTTGTGTTCACTGCATTCCCCTAGTGGGTGGTTGCTCAGTTTTAGTAACACTCATTGCTTCCGTGATTCTGAGTTTGGATTAATTTTCTGAAAAATTTCATCGCTAGGGATTAGAAGTACAGGGCACTAATACTTCTGTAGCCAGGCACTATGATAGTAATGCTACCATTAATGCTGCTTAACTTTATAGGGAATATATTTTATAACGTGTGTCTCAGAAATCTCATGTTTTGCTACTTTTAAGAGGGTCGCTTTGGTAAAAATATGCTCAAAAAAATGAACATTGGGAAACCTTACTTTTTGTGCTATGGAAAACTAAACATATTTCTTGACTGATTTTACTGATGAGCTGCTATTGTTCTGTTTCTGCCCAAGCCCTATATTTGCTGCTGCTTTTTTTTTTTTTTTTTGTAAAGTACAGATGGTTTCTCCCCTAGTGTATGTTTGCAATGTTGCCCATTGTGTAGTGTTGTGACACCTCACCTCTCCAGCTATAGAAAACAGTCTGGGAAGGACAGCATGGAGGTCTGTGTTTATTGCCAGCCTGTTCCTWCATTTACTCCAAGTGCTTCAGAGCTGGATTTGAACTGTGCCATTCACTGATTCTTAATTTCTAATATTGTTGGCATAGAAGAATGTGCTTAGTTAAAAATCTGACTGCTTTGAATGCAAATCAGAGAACCAAGTTGCCTGATCTGAATTGATGATACAATTCTTCATTATTTTTCTTCACTGTGTGCATCTGCTTATGCATTTTTGGATCCAATTGGCAACTCTAAACACCTTATAAGAAAACACATGCATATAAATATCTACATTCAAGAGGTCAAGAAAGGTTAGATATAATTCAAGTGATTCATTCCGTGTTTTCAATTTTTTTTCCTGATTAAAAATTGAGCTTTAAAACAGTTTAGCATACTGAGAAAACAATTTTTTTTTTACTAAAAATACTGAGAAGCCTGCTGATAAGGTTTGATTTTTTTAAAAATTTTATTTTAGGTTTCTGTATGTGTGTTTTGGTTTTTTGCTGGTTGTTTTATAGGACAGACTGTGTTTCAATTGAATTACAAGATGCCTGCCATAATGACTTGTTTGTTAGTTCTACTCTCTCTTTCCCTTCTTCCAGTATATAAAAYTTGTATTTTAACATTTTATATAAATGTATATGTGTGTAGCATTAAATTGTTTTGTAGTTTGTTTGTGTTTTTTTTCACTAAAACAATGGCTTCTGGTATTTTTTCAGGTGTCCAAAGATCTTCCAGAAAAACAGAAAGAAATAGAGTTTCTGCTAAAGGATTTTGTTGAACTTGATCAACAACTAAATCAAGTGATATTGTGGGTAACGCCTGTCAAGAACCAGCTAGAGCTTTATAACAAAGTGGGTCAGCCAGGAGCCTTTGATATTAAGGTAAATTTTCCTCCGTTTTAAAAAAGCATTGGAGTACTTAGTGGTCAACACTTCAGTTGCAGCATGAGCTGTATAGTTTTTATTCATGATGTAACTTTGAGACAGAAGCCAGCAATAGTCCCCAGAAGTTCAAAGCTCTATGAATTAAGGAAACCGTTTATTCTTTTCTGCTGAATGGTTTCTAGTGAAAGGGCAGATTAGAACCAATGGTTCCAAGGTGATATATAAGTATAACCTATTATTTTTTCCATATCATGTACATGAAACAATAGCCGCGAAAGTTATTGCATCAAATTGTAATAAAAAGTGAACTAAAATTCATAATATCAGTGTTGGACCATTAAAGCTATTTCATTAAAGCTATTATGACTACATGAAAATCAGATTATTTAGGACCATAACACAATTCTCATATTGCAAGGAAAGATATTTAACTGTGCAGGTAACACTCCAGAATCAATAAAGGTTATTTAATAACTGTGAGAAAAATATTTGTAATCTGATCTTTGATCTTTGATATATATTTATGTATAAAAAAAGATGCCTGTATATGGGTTGACTGAGGCCAGAGAAATTAAGGCTGAAAACCACTGTCTAGAATCAACTGGCCTGCTGGGTGTATACTTAGATATTTTGGTCTTGCCTTTTGTCTATATATATGGTCTTCACATAAACTGAGGAAATATTTGAAGTACAATAGGTAATCGAAGTCTATGAGGTTGTAGTTTATAGTAGCTCAGCATTTTGTTCACATAGGTGAAGACTAAACAGAAGACACTGAGTTTTGTTTTGTATTAATTTGATGATGCRATTTTTAGTGGAAAAGGAAAAAAATGTAAATATTCAAAACTTTTCTTGTCTTGCGTGAAATGGAATAATACCTGCTCCTGAAGATGTATGGTTTTGCAGAGCATATTTATTAAGTTTAACTTTGTTTCCACTAAGGAACTGGTTTAATGCCCAAACACTTTTTAAGCCATACAGTCGCATCATATAAAACACTGAATGTCAAGTCCTGTTGCAGTCCTATAATTCACAGAATGAGTTCAGCAATTACATTCATTCCCTTTCTGAAAGATGAAATTAGCATAGTTTTTTGCAAATGTCCATATTTGTACTGAATGACTGATGGAATTTTGGTTTCAAGAAAACTACGGGTCCTTATCTCCTGTATTTTAACAAAAAATTTAGGTGTTTCATCTATTTTTTTCATATATTTTTGTATTTTGTTCCTTTGTTTCTAGAATGATTCCACCATTCAATTTTATATAAAATGAAAATAGGGCTAAATTTCTACAAATTATAGGACTATTGTTTTCCATACTTACTGTGAGTGAAACATTCTGCTTGGCTCTTCCATCTTGTGATGATGTGACTAGAATATTTCTGAAAAATGGTTGAAAGAAAAGGAAAAAAAAAATTTAAAAAAAATGAATTACAAATCTGTAGTCCTGAAATGGAGGGAGGAAATCATGATTGTCCTGAGAGGCAGGGGGACAATGAAGAGCTCCAAAGAATCTCAAATACCCTTTCTCTCTGTGAAATACTCCGCCATATTTCTTTCACGGGTAAATTTATATCACTTTCTTTTAAAGGCTGACCAGTTTTGATTGTATCTGAATCACTTAGTTGTGATTATAAGGACTTTAAGGATTATAAGGACTACTACTATTATAAGGGCTGTAATCATATGAAGCATATTTGCTTCTTATCTGCATATTATCTGTGTGGATTGCTTTTAAAATACATAGATTTAACTTCTTTAAGATGTTGACTTAGGTTTACCCGGAGCATAGTGTTTTTTATGGAGAGAAACTTTTATATTTAAGACTTTATCTCTGAAGGCAGATTATATYCTTAGAACCTTTTTTAAGATTAAGCCGAGTAAGACCATTAATAATTACAAAATGCATTAAGAAAGAGTAGATGTAATTTAGGAAAGCAGATTATGCTTGACAATGTTCAGTTTTACACTCAACTTCAAGCATTCAGACCCATGCTAACATGCTGTCTGTCCTACACTGAGTCAAGCCTGGACATACATACCCTCTGGAAAAATTGTTGGAATGATTATATTTATGTGTATTTTTTAATTGCTATCATTTATGGCTAATGTGGTCCTTTAAAAAATAAGAGTGTGTATCCTATCTATGGAAGGGATGTGTCTTTTGCTGTGATGTTCCCAAATGCTGTATAAATATTTAACATTTACTGTACAACCATTTTAATGCCTTCACCAATACGCAAAGAACACTAAAGTATCTCCTATAGGATTTCACAACTCCTTTTCTCAGAAATAAGAGTGACGCTTATGATGACCTAGTAGAATGAAAAGCATTGTGTTAATATTCTTAGCAAAGAATAATGGCTTGTAAATTTTAATTTCATTTGAGACTTTGTCTTTTATGACATTTCTGTCAATGTTTTTCATACTCTTACTAAGCCTGCATGATAATGTTCTCCTTTCTCCCCAGCCATTAAGTCCTCTCCTGTCTCTTTTGTTTTCTGAGTTGTTTTTCAGGAAAAGAGTTCCAAAATTAATGTGACTGGGTATAAACGTTATGTATTGTAAGGATATTAATTTCTTACAAAATATTGAGTGTAGGAAATTTTCTGACCTCAGAAGCAGGTTGAAATAAATGATAAGAGCATGTGGGGTTGGATGGGGAGAAGAGAAAGAGGATGTGGATATGTTTTTGTTTTAAATTAATGCCTGGAGTGTCTTTAGCTAGTTGGCAGTATTATGTTAAAGTAATATGCCCATTTTAAAGCAAGTTTCTTGCATTTTTACTTACATTTAGCAAATTTCAATTACAGAAATTTGTGTTAGCTGAAATTTAAACTTGATACACAAACTAAAGTGCATCTAAAATATCAGTTATCAATATTCTGGAAGAATTTTCCAAAATACAGCAATTTTTTTCTCTCAAAACCGTAGCAGCCTGTGCTTCTGGCATGCAACTATCATCTGATAGCTATCATTGCAGATTCTTCCATAAATCAAGGTGTATAATAAATACTGGTCCTTATCAGATAATCTGATTTAACGTTTTAAATAATATTGATCTATATGAGAGATGCATAATAAGTATATAAAGGAGAATATCTGGGAATTTCACCTTCACAATTCACACTGATAACTTTCAATGTCTGTGAATTAATACGAGTTTAAAAGCTCATACATTTTTTCCACCTTAATAGCAAAAATAAGGTATTAAAAAGAGATGAGAAGTCCTTTAAGTTTACTTAGAAGAAAAATTAAATAGAATCTCCAGCAATGTTAACCTTTAATGGCACAAAAGTAATTCAATGAGAGTAACAAAGATGCAACCAAAGGCAAAATTGTTACATATTGTTACAGAGAACTTCACAAGGACTCTGAAGACTCCGTACATAATTGGGCTTGGTGGCAGGTAGAGCAATTAAAATCCCTCCTATAGCTCTTAAAGCTACGTCTGTATTAGTAATTACAAAGTGCCCAGGACCATTGTTTGGCCTAGAGGTTAACTGGTGCAGCACAGCTTGCATCCTTTCAGCAACAATCTCAACCCCCCAAAGAACGCAATTGCATCCAAAGTGCCTGTTGCTGCGTCTGTGGCTGATGCTAATCCCTGACTGTGCCTGGGCACTGCCTCAGACCTTGCAGTTTGTCCCATGTCGGAAACAAAACTCACAATTTAATAGTGTGGGCAGTTATGCTGAATAGCTTGAGCATATGCCCTCTCCATTTTTAATTCATTACTCCTGTCACCACATAAAAAATCAGGGAGGGATGCAAAGGAGTTTTGCGAAAATAAGAGGTTCAGTGTTGTTAAGATTCAATTATTGAGAGATGTCTCTATCTGAATTAAGGTGCAAACAAGACCATATGCTAAAGTCAATAGTATAGATTTTATTTAACAGTAAAATGTGAGGTAGAGAGATAGAATGAAACAGAAAAGAGAGGGAAGAGAAGGAGAGACAGGTTGAAAAGAAAATAGTCACCACCCATGGATCCAATAGTGTGCTGTTGATCTTCCTTCACCCTGGGCTTCTCGATGTGGGAGTCCCAAGTTCGTTTAAAACTTGTCATTATTTAAAGATTCTTGCAACCAAAGGAATTGATGTTCATTGGCTAAATAGTTCATGGTTCCAGAGGCTTAATACCTGTTGTCTGCTAGACTTGAACCCTAAGTTTAGTACAAACGTACATAGAGGGACAGGCTCTTTTCTACTTCATAGTAATGCAATTAGGAAACAGAAGAATAGAACATGAAGACATAAAGAGATTGGACAAGTCCAGCACGTTCCTTGGTCACCCGCGTGGAGTAAGACCTTGTAGTGACCAAGAAACCTACTGGGCGACTTCGTAATCCTACAATCCCTGGAACATTCTGTGTCGTTTGAGGCTTTGGGCAACATCTCAGCTTCTAAAGTATGTACACATGTCAGTTTGAAAAGCAGCAAAAAATGTTAAGAAAAATGTGAACACTATTAAATTGTAGAAACAAACTTTTTAGAGATATTCAGTCCCAGAAAGCATATTGTACTTTGCAACAGCATTTACTATAAAATACATTCCCTACTGATTTTTTTTCTTTTTTTCCTTTCATCTCATTCTGCTATCATAACTCTACACTTACTTCAAAGAATTACAGTATGGCTCAGTAAAGTCTAATATATTTATGCCAGTATTATTTGTCTTCATAATTTTCTTGACCACAATTTAGAGGCTGTAGTACCATAATTAGGACCCGGACCTTCAGTTAAGCACAATAATTTTTAGCAGTGGTGTCAAAAATCACACTTGGGATTTAAAAACTCATTTCTCAATAAATAAGAGTAGAGAAAGGATTTGCATTCTCAGGATCTAGAAAGCATCTGTACCAGTGTTTGCTTCACTCATTGTTTTCATCCTTTATTACAGTTTTCTTCTATAAACTGTCAAAGATATTTTTTTTTTAATTTGAGAAACTATCCAAATAAATTTGCATTGAAATGCATATTTGCAGTCTAAAAATTTAAAGTATTAGGATAGATATTAGTTCTTTGTAAGTGTMGTTTTGGTTTTTTTTACCACATTGACATGATCATTTCCAATWATAGCATAATATGTAGACTGCACCTGTGAAATACTCAAGTATATGCATGGGGAAGGCATGAAATCTACATTTATAAGAGTGTCTTGACTCCTCTGCTACTTGTGAACACTGGAACACTTCCAGGTTTGCAGTGTACCAGCTTCTCATGCATGYAGAATGTATTTCATGTTATGTTTTTTACAGCTCTAGTTTCCCAAGTTTGACAGTATGACTCTGTCTGGTTCATTCTTTGACCTGGGTTTACCCTCATTCTGATAGCTATTTTGCATGATTTAGTATTCATACTTYGCAAACTTAGATGATATCATCATGAATTTCCAATTTTACAAGATGGTGCCAGGGAAATAGTACAACAGTTGTTTACATTATAGCATGGAAAAAGATTGAATCACTTAACACTACAGCTCTGTTTACAATACAGCTTCTGCCAGCACTGGTGTCTCAGCTGTGGGTGTTACAGCCACAGTCAATAGATGCAGCCATGGCAGGAGTCCTTTTCACCAACGACATGCTGAAGTTCAGATCTTACTATGTGATTGTTTTTTACATGCTGGTGCTTTTTTTTTTATCAGTAACTTCTCTCAGTACTATTGACTATGTAATGCCCTGATTTTCCTGGAGCTGCTTTCAATTTATGTTGATCAACTTTATTTTTCGTAGCCATTTTTCTTTCTCTGTCAATAAAAAATCCACAGCTAAAGATGTGTGTTTTCTAACTCCTGAGCATTCAAATCTAATGGTTTTGCTGGTTGTGTTGCCACAATCTTTATTCATATAAATAAACCTGAATCCTAGGAAGTCATAGCTGCTTTTCAACTCTTAATGCAACCGCATCCTCTCAGTGTAAATCTAGGGCCCTGCAGGATAACATGGGTGATATGAAATACTATCTGTCAGTGAGGGAATTTTGACATAAGGAAGTTTTATTTAGCATTTTCAGATCTGCCTGGTTCCTGACCCAAACAGCACTGTCTCTAATTTTGCCTTGCTTCTTGGTCTCTCTGAGGGTAGCCTTGCTTCTTTCAAGTCTGTGGCAGTTTCACAGTATTTTGATATATATTTCCCAGGGTACTTTGGCAGTATTTTGGGCTATAAATGTATGGGATATCCATCTAACAGCAGGAGAGAGTAGATTTAACAGCAGAGAAAGCTGTGCAGCAGTTACTGAGGTGTGGACATGCATGAACTTCTAATAGGATGGTCTCCACCTTCCCTTTTAGCCTAGGTATCATTGACAAACATTTTGCCAGGTATTCCTATTTTTACTAAAAATTTTAATATTAAAAAGAGCCCCTAAAACAAGCCCACAGATATTGCTGGACTATTAAMATTTTATATGAAATGTCTATACAGAAACAGTTACAATTCTTGCATGTGGTATGGCACCCCTGCAGCTGACTTTGAACAGACAATAATGTGCCATCTCTGAGATATGCATAGAATTAGTGCAGCTGGTTCACTGTAAGGTCAGAAGATACTACTCTGGTCATCCAGTCAGACCTGCTTTACAAAGTCATCCTTTCAGTTTTCTGTCTTATTTTCTGCTTGAACTGCAACACACCTCTCTCAAAAATAATAATTAAAAAACCCCAGATGAAACCAAACCAACCAAGACTGGTTTCTAATTTCCACATCTGAACAGTCATCCACATCTCCTGGTAAATTACTTCAATGGTTGAGTTAAAAACCTGCACATTTTTCCTCAGCTGAGTTTATTTAACTCCATCTTTCTGTCAGTGCTCTGTTTGCAAACTAGAGAGAGGTCCAATACTGCATTAATAGACTGTAATTAAGTTCTTTCCTAAACTCTGTTTGTTCACCATCAGTACTGTTATTCTAATTCAGAGAGGAAAGCAAATATGGAGTATCTAATTAGTATTAGTTCAAAAAGCAATTATTGTAGTGGTCAAAGCAATTATTTTTTTGGTCCTGATAATAATGYGGTTATCTTTAATCATAAGCTTATTTTGGCTAAGTCAGATAATCAGAGTCTAAGTAGGTGGCAAATGTTGCTATAATGGAAGTTATAGTCACTTCTGCATTGTCTCCTTAATGGAACATTTAAGGACATATGTGAGCACTTTGAAATGTGTTTATTCTGATCCAGCCATCCAGATTTAATGTACTTAAACCTTTTAGGGATACATTATTCYGAACATGTGGATGTAGACCTATACTTTACACTTTGAAAGAGCTTTGCCTACGGCATCAACAATCTGTGGAGCTCCAAAGTTATGGCTTAAGAAAGTTGTGCAAATGCTGACCTTTATATCATTCTACTGACTGTTCTGCTGAGATTTGTTTACTTCAATTGCAAGAAAAAAAAGGGGAATCTTGGAAGTGATACTGCTCTAGTTGACAGCTTAAGAAAATACCTTCAGAAAATCTAACCAACTTTTTTTCTTGATTTTCCCAGTTTTCTTTTCCTCTAAACATTTATTTCCTCCTAGTCCTGTTCAATCCCAATTCTATGTATGACAGGACCCCAATTCATTGAGAGTTTTGATTAGAGATTCCCAGATGTCTTGCTTACAGGAAGAACCCTAGAAAGCTTCAAACATGGTTAAATTCATGCTGGTTTTGGAAGAACAGAGTGAGAATAATAAGGCTTTCTTAAGTGTATAAAAATAAAAATGACTGGATAAGACGGACCAGAAGAAAAAGCTTTCATATTACAACCTACTGCAACTGTGACTAAGATAAAATTAACATTTTGCAATCTGTTACAGTCAGATTGCACTTTTTAAATGTAGTCTGTGTAACATTTGTGGTGTGCTAAGGCTTTAGAAAAATACTTTAAGTGGGAGTTAAAAGCTTTTTTTACAGCCAAAAAAGCCCAACTTCTTTCTAATATGTACATAGTAAAGCTGTTTTATTGTGTTGTGATGTAGTCAACAAGGTACTATTAGCCAAAAACAATTTTAGAAACCCACATATGTAAAGAATGGAAAGTATGTTGTCTAGTAAGCTAAGAAAAGCTTACAAATAGGCTCATGCTAATACGGTTTTAGTTGCTTGTAAATTTTAGCTCTTACTGTGGATTATTTGCTTTGGTGTTAAGTGTTTGAAATCTATGGGTCAGTATTTTTATAAAGTCAAACAGTCTAAGTCTTCTGAAAAATTGAAATTTACAGATTTCTTCAGCTCTGCTCAATTAGCATAATAAAACTTGTTGATTGTTTTCTTTTGCTCTCTAGTAGTGCAGTCCAGAAACACCTTAGTTAACCTAGAAGTACCTAGTACCTCTGATAGCTTTCATTACTGATAGCAATCTTCATTTAATAACATTTTCAACTATTTTTTTCCATCTAAAACATTCTAAGTTTCTGAGGCAATGAAATTTTATTTAGTGAATTCTTACTTCAAATACAAAATTTTGAAAGAAGAGAAATGCTGCAGGAGGAATTAAATAGTAATTTTTTAGTATTTAAAAGAGCCCTGGAACATATTCTGATCTTGCCAAGGATTGGTGTACTTTAATTTTGAGGTTTGACTAGTGGTAGTCCAGAAAACAAAGGAAGAATTTTATATTCAATATATTCTATATTTTAAATGCTGTTTCACCTTCTTAGTTATCTATTATATTCTCAAAATCAACACTCTGTGATCACTTTGTGATCATAGAATTAATCGTAAATTAGTGCAAAAGTCCATTCACTAGTTTGGGTCAAAGTGTACGTAAAACACCAGCTTTTGTCTTCTGACTTTCCTTTTTGTTTTGATTTTTTTTTTTGGTCAGTGGCAGCAAAAGTAAAAAGTACACAGAAAACTTCTTATGAGGAAATGAAAATACAAATATTTACTCAACCTTATTCCCTATTCCTCTCTGTCTGGTTGAACAAGCTGCACAGTGTAGAAAAGTAAACAGTGTTTAGGTTTTCTTCTTTTGCATTTCCAGACTTTATTTTAATAATATGTATATTACCACTGCATAAATTTATGTGGGGTTCATTTACATTTAATACTTTCGCAAATTCTTTGCCATTGCAATGATTTACCCTTTTTAGGATGAAATGGCCTGGGATGCTCAGCTTGATTCCAGTTCCCCTGCTGTTAAAAGAGGAACTGAAGATGCTCTATTYCAACCTGAAGAGATAACCCTATCCTTCATGTTCTGTAAATGTCTGCAGCTGGTGCTCCTTACCTCTTCAGAAGAGCTCAGGATGTGTGGGATGGAAGGAAGGRTATGGGGAGAGGGTCTGGAGAAAAAGAGGGAGGTAGTAGTGCCTGCTCCTCCACCTCCTACCTGTTAAAAGCGTTATCATACCTCCTTCTAACCATAGGAAGAGGTTAARCCTGCACTTTCTGGGATTTTTTTCAGCTCTTTGTTTCATCACTGCTGTTTCCCCTGGAAAACAGTTTTCCAGGGTGATTGTGACAGATTTAGGTTATTATAGACGATGAGGACATGGAAAGGATGGACAGAAATGCAAGTCTCATTTAGGAATGGATGGAGAAATGACACTTCTGGATAGGAAGTACGTGGACAGAAATGCAAGTCTCATTTAGGAATGGATGGAGAAAYGACACTTCTGGATAGGAAGTACGTTGACAGAATGCAGAAATTCATGTTTCTACTGCTAGCTCACTGAAAACCCTGCTGAACTTTTCAAATCATCTTCTCCAGACAATATAACAAACCACTTTATATTTTCCAGCCACCTTTGACTCCAAATCCTCTTGCAATCTCAATGGTCCTTTCTCCCTGCTTACTCAGTTTCCCAATCTTTTCCCTTTACTCYCTCCTTACCTCTGGGTCATCACTCACCCCTCCTGTACTCCTCTACACTTGAGTCCTTTTCCAAGGCTTATATAGCTTTGATTTTTGCTTATACTGCTTCAAACTCTCTCCCTGTGTAGAATTTATATCTGTTTACCRTCTGTGGTGGTCACTTGTCATATTTAAAATACCATATTATGTTTACTTTTAGCAGATAAAAACTGTCCATCCTTAACAAAAAAAATGAGTAACTATTTTTAAAAAATAGCATGTATTTGGATTTTGTCCTTGATGACTTTGAATGACAATAAGAAGGCTGTCAACTCTTGTCAATCACTTCATTATATACTTGACAACCTTGAGTTAGAACAGAAGAGAAGAGCATGGCTGAAGAGTAGCAAACCTAATTCTAGATAAATAAAAGAAAATTCACCCACAGGAGAGAAGGAAAATGACAACTGGACTTTGCTGTATTTTTCCTTACATCAGTCATCATTTGTCAGTTTTTCTTGACAGTCTAGGCCCAGATAAGTCATATTTTAACACTTTACTGATTCTTTTACCTTTTCATTTTGCTAACATACTTTTAAAGGAATAGTTTTTATATCCAATAAGAGGTAGTGTAGTTTGTCTATAAGAGCACGTTAGGAATATGTACCTCAGAGATCTGTCTCCTTGTATTCTGGCATCAACACCTGATTTGGCAAAAAGCTGAACTGGGAAAACTTCTGATGATGAAATTTAAACAACTCCTATTTTTAATTCACTATTCAGATTTACAGTACATGTCAGTCATTTCATAGAACCTATAGCTTGATATTCTGTGCCTAAATCAGTTATTACTCTTCCCAGAAATTTTCTTATGGGACTTTGAGGAGCAACCTGCTCAACGTTTTGTTTGTGAGCTCTGAGCATTTAAATTTTAAACAGTCTGTGTCCAAATCTCTTCTAAAGAGATCTGTTCCAATTGCAAGGATATTAAACAATATTAGCTGCAGGTGGATTGTGAAAATGTGCCAAAACTTTCCCACTGATAATCTTTGTAAATTTAATCTGTAACAGACTCTGCAGCCCTAAGGATGGATTGCAAACGCTGTGTCCCAGCATCTCAGGGGAGTAAAGATTTTTGAAAGGTGATCACGTCTTTGATGTGTAGTAGTGTTTTTCTAGGAAATAATGGGTAATAAATCAAGATGTGATTTCCTTGTTGAAAGCGTAAGCTTTTTAGAAGTGTGCCTGAGTTGGTTAGAAGTTAGTGAGCTTGTACCTCAGCTTTGTTTTTTGGCTTCCTCCTTGTACTATTGACAACAGCTCAGGTACTCTTCGAAGTGTGCTTAATACAAGCAAACAAATAAATACAAGAGCAAACTTAGAGAAATCACACGGCAGTTTGCCAAGGCTCTAGAGAAGTCACTGCCAAAACTAGAGCTTGCTTCGGTGTAGTTAGGTTTTCTGAGATAGAAAATTTCCTCTCCTATTCACCAAAACAGTTTTCTGACATTCTCACCATCTTAACAGAAAACATTCTATCTGTTTAAAACATGCTTCTTTAGAGGTCTTGGACATTGTTCCTCCTGATAATAGCACATTATTTATGAAACAGTAACTCTTCTTTTGTAAGATTATGTATTTTTCTCTACTGATCACAAGCAGTTTAAAATACGGGAATCTGAAGAGGAGTCCATTCAAATTAACACAGCTGCACAAGGTCCTACTAGCTTTAGGTTGATTTGCTTTGAATTGATTGTTATGTAATAAATATTAGAAACAGGCAGTGTATATCTTCACAGTTTTTTGTACATTGGAAACTATACGAATTTTTGGTACCTGATAGATATTCGAATGCTTGATTTGGCTGATATTTGAGTAAGAATTGGCTTATTTTTTACTTGCTGTTTGAAGTAAAAATAAAAATGTATGCCTAAAGTGATCTTGGTTCTTTCTCACACTAAAGTTAGTGCTAATGTGGAAATCACTTAATCCTGTTSCAGATTTTGTGCTAAACTTCCAAGTAAAGGCAGCTTTGACATTGGRTATAGTGCTGTAAAGCTTAACTCTTGTGAGATTCTCTTGTAAAGAGAGTCAATGTGTTTCACTGGAAAAATTTTGCATTTCAAGATGCTTGCCAGGGCAGGTGGGAATGCTTTCTAACCTATTGTTGTGGGTTAATGATGGCAGGCAGCTCAGCCCCACACAGTTGTTTGCTCACCCCCCTGTCCCCACTGCCCCAGTGGGGTGGGGGAAAGAACCAGAAGGGCAAAGGTGAGAAAACTGGTGGGTTGAGATAAAGACAGTTTAACAGGTAAAACAAACCTGCCCATGCAAGCAAAGCAATGAAGGAGTTCATTCACCAGTTCCCAAGGGTAGGCAGGTGTTCAACCATTTCCAGGAAAGCTGGGCTCATTCATGAGTAACAGTTACTGGGAAAGACAAACTCTTTTACTCCAGATGTCCCCCTTCATCCTTCCCCACAGCTGTTATTGCTAAGMATTAGGTCATATGGTCTGGGATACTGCTTTGGTCAGTTGGGGTCAGCTGTTCCCACTGTGTCCCCTCCCAGTTTATTGTGTACCTCCTGCCTGTTGCTGGAGAAGGCCTTGATGGTTGCTGGAGAAACAGAGAAGGCCTCGATGGTGTGTAAGTGCTAGTCAACAACAGCTAAAAGATGCCTGTGTTATCAACTGTTAACAACTGTTTTCATTGCAAATGCAAAACAGTGCCATCCAGGCTGCTGTGAGGAAAGTTAAGCTCATCCCAGCTATGCCCAATACATCCATGTAAACCTGGGCCCTGCTGAATAGCATTTGCTTATTAGTTCTTTTCATTCTTTGTAGTAAGAAATTTATTTTTTTCAAGATGAAATCAATGGTTGAGATTCTAAAAAGATCAACTTCCAATAACGTACTTATTTATGGAAATTAAAATAAAAGGTTCCACCACTCAGAGTGTGGATATAATTTCTCCRTTTGAATTTGCAAACCAAGCAGTTGAAAAGGAGCAAACAGCATTCTTTCCGTACTATAAGAACAGAAATTGTATTTACTGGAATCTACCTCCACTTCTGCTGTTGAAGCAATGTACTGTAGCAGTCTTTGCCATTCCTTCCGGTGAACTATGGCACTGTAACTGCTGGAAGACAAGTGGTAGAAATGCATCATCAGGCACATTCTTTTAAAATGATTTGTGAAAGTTTAATACCATAAGATGGGCATATCTAAAAACATGTTACAATCAACAAACCAGTGCTAGACCAGTAACAGATTTTGATTTTGATTTCTTTTCTTTTTTTCTTTTGTAGCCAGAAACTCCTCTGAAAATGTTTTTTTTACTAAACTTGAAAAGAGAATGAAGATTTGCATATAAGCTCTGACTAAGAAAGAGAATAATAAGCTACCAAGAATTTGATGGTAAAATAAATAAATATGTCAATGCTTCCCTCACAATTTAAATTATTTTAAAATCAGTTTATTGAATAAAACTTCATTATTTATTCAATAAGAGAGAATAAATTCTGATTTCTCTTTCCTGTTTACAAGAAGAAATAAACAATTTTCATGGCTCAGTATTTTTATATTTACCACCAAATTTTGCTTGCCAGTCAAGGTGCTTGTGGTGTACTCCATTTCTGCTACTGTGTCAATCTAAATAACTTTTCTTCCTCCAAAACTGCTATTCACAGAATACTAAGAGAGAGCTAGTAAAATTATTGGGRCTTCCCTTATTTCCTTGCAAGAGTGTCCCATTTTATTTTTCTGCCAAATTTCCTTCTTTGTCAGTTCTCTTGGGTTTGTTATTATCTCTTCTACATTCTGCACTGGAAATCAAAGATCTCTAGTCTTGATGGAACAGGAACAGCTATTTCATCCTGTGTCCCGTCCAGTCTCAAAATAAAATATTCTGAGTCACATCCAATCTCAAAGAATTCTTCTTACTGCACCTTTTCACAGTCCAGCTGGATGATTAACTGTGCTTTATCGATATATGACCACCACAGCCAAATTCTTTTCATATGCCATATCTGCAGGTCATGTCTTTACAGCTAATAATTTCATCTATCTTCAGTACCTTCAGGAAATTTCCTTTTCAGGACAGACAGCTGCAATGGATAGATAGTGATTTCTCTGTGTGGGGAAGAATTACTATATTTCATCTCCTCTAGAAGTATAGAAGAAGCTCACAAATTTCTGATAGCCAGCAGGAAAACATGTTTTGGATAAAACATAATTTCACTCCGCAGAGTCGTAGGGTTTGCAATTTCAGGTGCTTTGCATGGCTTAAATTTTGATATCTTCTTAGTTCCATTTCTTTGTGGAGGATTTCCTTGTTCTTTTCTTTCCTTCCCTTTGCCAGTACCAGGAATAAGATGTATTGTAGGGAACAGAATGATGAAAAACACACCAAGTTTTAAAAGACATTGTGTTGGCATATTTTACAAACTGCAAAAAGGCTGCCTTCGTAGGTTTACAAAGTAGTTATGAACTCTAAAATTGCACTTTTAGAAGAAAGAAATCATTCGTGTACTGGTCTTTTCTGTGTAAGGATTGTTCCCTCTCCATAATATTTCAAAAATTTTCTACATTGGTCAAGAGTTATAATTGTATCAACTTTCCAGACTCTCATTAAAATCATATATCTTTTGTTTGCATACTTTACTTTAAAAAGCTGAATGTATCTCACAATATTCTTTTCTGCACTAAAATACCTTCTAGCATGGGCTTGGGATCAAATTTTATTCTCACACATTTAAAAAATCTGTCARTTAATATAATAGGGAAAAGAATGATTATTTTATTTAATCATTAAAATGGCATTTTTAGAGGCAGGTGCATAAAATTATTTGTCCACTAATTACAGAGTAATTTTAGTGATAAACCAATTTTACACTAAGCTTTGACTTAGGCCACTAATGGAATGGTCTTTAAATTTAATTACTTCAGGGGGTTCTTTCGAACTATTTTTCATAAATCCCTAAGACAGGAAGGTGTATTTAAATTCTGTGATTCAGATGTTCACAAAGCATTTTATTTCTATATAGAGAGAAGTAAAATATTCAGAGAGTTATCAAACCTTTTCATCTGTTATGTAAAAAAGAACAGCGGTAAGAGCTTGCCTTTCCTTGAYTCTTATCCAAATTGATTAAAGTCTTTATTCAGGAAGTTTAAATACTGGCAACTGCATTTTTCCCCAGTGGATTAGGTTCCAACTCAAGATGGCCACAGAACTGTTAATAGCGTATCTTGGATGTATTGTAATAGTATTGTATAAATATCTAAAGTGACTCCCAAGAATGCCATTGACTGTACTATCTCACCTGCCATCAAGATCTGATGCTTACTGTGGTGTAGCTGAACTTTGATGTATTTTAATTAAGTCTACTCTGACCATTCTTCTTTGTGGTGGTTTAGCTTGTTATCCTGCTCCATGAATGGGAATGTGCCGAGCTGAGTCAAAGGAAAAAGTGAGATCACTTTTTTAGAATCAGAATTCTTGAAAATGGGAATATATTCATGTTTTCTATCTACTGCCCTTTTACTTTTTTTTTGCATGTGAGGAAAAAATGAGGTACTCAGAACCTCACCACTTATTTATAGCTTTTTCCTTAATGTGTGGGAATAGTAGCTTGAAAGATAGATGTGAATGTTTCAATGAACCTCACTGAAAGTTCACATTTACAGCTGTTAATAAAAAAGCATAATGTTGTAGGTGACTCCTTCCGAGGGGAACTGAGGGCCCTGTGTACAAACTGGATCCATCCCACAGGGAAGTCTTCTGCCTCCCTGGGGTCCAGATGGGAGGTATTAAGAGACTCCCTGGACTGATTTGGCCCTCTGATTATTACCCACTTCTAGTTGTCCAAGTCAGCAGTGACAAGAAGTTCTAGGGCAATCAAAAAGGACTTCAGGGCACTGGGATGACTGGTTGAAGGGACAGGAACACAGATGGTTTTCCTCAATCCCTTTGGTAACAGGGAAGAATGGTGAAGGGTCCAGGAGAACCCATGATCAATACATAGCTTAAAGATTGTTGTCATCGAGGAATGTTGGCCTTTTTGATCATGCGGTAGTTTATATGGCACCAGCCCTATTGGAGAAAGATGGAGTTCACTTGTCTAAAAGGCTGAAATGTTTGCAATTTGCAGACGACATCAAGTTGATCTGCTGGAGGGTAGGAAAGCTCTGCAGAGGGACAGGCTGGAGTGACGAGCTGAGGCCAGTTGTTTGAGTCTCMACAGGGCYGAGTGCCAGGTCCTGTACTGGGGTCACAACAACCCCAGGCAGAGCTGCAGGCTGGGGGAAGAGTGGCTGGAAAGGTGACTGGAGGAAAAGGGCCTGGGAGTGCTGGTCAACAGCGGCTGAACAAGAGTCAGCATGGATAGCCGTTGGCATCCTGTCCTGTACCGGCAATAGTGTGGCCAACAGGAGCAGGGCAGGGATTGTCCCCCTGTGCTCAGCACTGGTGAGGCCACACCTCAAATCCTGTGTTCGGGTCTGGCGTCTCACTACAAGAAAGACACTGAGGGGCTGAAGTGAGTCCAGAGAAGGGCCGTGGAGTAGGGGAAGGGTCTGGAGTACAAGTCTGATGAGGAGCAGCTGAGGGAGCTGCAGTGGTTTAGCCTAGAGAAAAAGAGGCACAGGGAAAACCTTATCACTCTCTCAAACTACCTGAAAGGAGGCTGTAGACAGGTGAGGGTCTGTCTCTTCTCCCATGCAACCAGCGACAGGACAAGAGGAAATGGTCTCAAGCTGAGCCAGGGGAGGTTCAAGTTGGACATTAGGAAGAATTTTTTCACTGAATGAATCAGGGATGGTATGCTGCCCGGGGAAGTGGCTGCTGAGGGAAGTGGTGGAGTCACCATTCCTGGAAGTGCTCAAGATGTTCAAGTTCCAAGCACTTAGTGCTATGGTTTAGCTGACATGGTGGTGTTTGGCCAAAGGTTGGACTTCATCATGGAGGTCTTTTCCAACCTTAATGATTCTATGTGTGTGAATAAGAAGATACACCTCTGAGAATTCTCATTACAAGTTACGCTCTTCTACATCTACAAGAAAAACATATTTAAATGTAGTTTTCCATTATCAACTTAAATATATGTAGGGATTTATATGTGGTTGTTTCAGAAAAGTTTGTTTGAAATTAAAAGCATTCAAATAGTTTTAGATTTTAGATTTATTGTATTTGCTTGTTACACATCCTTGTGTGACATGCCTTGTCTTGATCAGTAAAGGGAAATTGCTTAGTTCTTCTCTTTTCCTGTGAATAAATTATCTTCCTTTATTTTCATTGAACATACTGTCTTCTAAAAAGAGATCATGAAAAAACTTGAAACAAGAGGTTTTGAAACAACTCACTGTACTAATTTCAAAGTTTTRTTTTATTTATTTGAGGCTGTAATTAAGATTCCATTTTTGCATTGTATTTCAGTGTGAAGATGCAGGTGTAATTACTCTGAGCTTCTCCTACTGTCCCTGCAGAATATCTTTATAAAGGGCGTAAGCCTGGGGGGAAAGTGATCCCAAAAGTGTTACCAGAGAGGGTGAATCAGTGCTTGTGATTCTTAATACAGACCAATACTCAGTCAAAAATGCTGCTGAAACATTTATAGGTGGTTGACTGGACCTTCTAATATATGTGCAGCATATGTCAAACAGCCTGTCTGTGTCTGCTAGGATAGTTACCGTCTCTTGAAATAACATATGCCACGCCATCAAACTTTATCTTCCACTGGCATACACACCAGAGGTTTAGTCACTATATTGGTTTCAGCTAGGGAATATGAATTTTCTAAGTTCTGAGCTATATCAACAGACTTTCATAGTCCAGATGGGGCTGTAGACAAGTCCTTGCCACTTTTTCAGCCTGTAACTTTGTTCAGCAGGTTGAATTGACATCTTGTTGGAAATGCGGAAGCCAATGTGGCTTATTCAGCAGCAGGCTTTCATCAGTTTGGAGGCACCACTTTAACACCACTGAAAATTCATAGATAGTGCATCATGGAAAAAAGGTGGCCTCTGATTCTTGTTGTTTATACATGTTTGAGAAACAGCAGTTTCCAGTGATGATGTATTTTGATTTGCCATATGTGTGAAAAGTTTAATTRGCATATTCATCACCCAGCCCAGAAGTAGCATTACGATTGCTTTCCCAGGCAGTTCATAAATTGTGCAATTCCAGCAGTCAGCTCTGTCTCCCAGAGACAGTTCTGCATCCTCCCACAGCACGCAAAGTGAGTGGGGATGAGGACTTGATCAGGACTTTAAAAAAAATATGACTTTGATATTCTCTTAAAACTGATGGGCATGAGCATCTACAATTCCTATTAGCTTCAGAAGTAGCCTGTCTTGCATGATGAAGATCACAGGTCATGCTCTGCTCTGGGAATATGCTCTTCTCCTGGATCCTGCACAGCCTAGATAATAACTGTGGTCTTTTTTGTGTGCAAACCATTGGAGGCTATATTGTGGTCATTACCRTTTTCTTCTCTTAGGGAATTAAATGATGGAGCAGAATCCTCTAACTACTCTCTTGCCTGTCAACCCTTTTAATAGGGTGTCACCTAGCAAATGGGTTTGAAATTGCTGGAAACTTGCTCACTGGGTAGCATTCATCAAGGGGCTATCCCACCAAGCAAAGAATTGGGCAAAGACCTCCCTCAAAGTTACTTCAGCAACTTCATGTCAGATGTGCACTTATTTAAAATAATTTTTTAATGTTTTTAATTTATGTTGGGATTACTGGGTGACAATCAAAGAAAGTTTTTGCTGCTCTGACAAATAAGATACCTGTTAATTTCAGCAGTGTCCAAATGAATGCCRAGATATTGAGAACCTCTTTTTCCCCTGTACTCTTACCTCTATTCTTATCCCCACATATATCTCAAAGTAAGCATCATGCTGTGTTGGATAGGCTTGCACTATGCATTTTGGTTTAGGTCAAGGCCACTGAATTTGGAAGATCAGACTACACAAGGTTAGTTCATGTAACTCCAGAAAATTGTAGAGCAGAAGGAATCAGTGACTTAACTCAATACATTCCACCTGCCACACTGATTACAGCCTGAAAGAAAATGGTGTCTGTACTCCTAGACCAGTCCATGGTGGAAAACAAAGTCCGGTAAGGATGGACAATCGAGAAATCCACTTCAAAGGCACATTCATGCCGCAGCATAGGCACATCCACAGTGGTCTTGGTATTCTTGGACTCCATAGGGAGTTGTAATGTGATGTTCCTGGTAGAAAATTTGCTGTGATAACTGATGCATAGAAGAAGATGAGTATTTGGGACATGTAGAATAACATGACAGAAAATATTGGCTGAATACTGCCTATGGCTTAGTTTAAGAAAAAACCCCAAAAACCCCAAACAAACAATGACACGAGAACTAAATAACGATTATTAAAATGCCTAGCTTTCATTAAGATTGGGAGAAAATTACCTCTTCATTAACACTCCTTGATTATTATTTTTTCTTTATGTGCTGAATAGGGAAGTAGAAAGCTAACCCAGTATTGAAACAGAAAGGAAATAAGACTTTAATGAGGGTTTCATCAGAAGGTTAATAAACTCTCACCCYCCTCAATATCCCAATTTTGCTGTGCATTGTTTTTCAGTGTTCATTCTCTAAGAATCCTTACAGTTATATTTCATTAACATTGAAATGCATAATAAAACACAATGAAATTGAAACATATTTCAAATATCATTGCAAGAAATCAGACAAGTTTTAATTCAATTCATATGTTGTTGACCAATAGTATTTGAAAAGAAAAATAAAAGATGACATTGAATTTACTAAGCCTTTATTTTTACTGATTGTCCATAAAGTTTTGCAAGTAAAGTTTCAGAGAACAGTGTAGACGTACTTTACCTGTTGAGTTGAAACGTAGGAGCAAAATGGCCCCTTTTTGGGACTTAAAATTGCATAGACTTCAGCAGGTTTGTTGCAGTAAAAAGAACATCAGATTTCCACCAMTAAAATGATGTGTTAGCTCAGATAGTGACATACCTGGCACACAGTCTTGTCTGCTGTCACATTTATGATAACTGAGAATGTGGACAGAAAATTAAGTTGGAGAGTCAGTGGATAGTCAGCAATACTGATTCGGACAAGATAATCAACCTGTAAAGTAGGTGGGTGAAGAGAGGGGAAAACAAAAAAAACCCAACCAATTCATTTTGATAACTCAGATATTATTTTGCTTATATTACTAGAAAAAAAAAATTAAATAAACTATGAATCTTGGAACTCCAGATGTAGTTTATCTTTTCTTTTACAATTTTCAGTAGGTTTGRRTTTTTGGGGTTTTTTTTTTTGTTTTAATTGTAGAGCTTCGCCCATTATTTATTTGGTTGGTGCCTGGTGAAATGAAGCTGCTGTATGTTGGGAAAGGTTGCTTGGAATTTCCTTATGTTAGCACATGGATTATGCCTTTCCAGATTGAAAAAGAAATTGCTAGAGAATATGCTGTTGTTAATTCAGTAGGATATTGTTGCTAATAGTAGGTGCCTCCTTGTAGGTTTAGGAACTGTCACTACTACTGTGCTTTTTTTTTTTAATTCATTTCTGTAAGTGTTTTACTACATAAGTGCTAGCTTAATACTCACAATTGCAGACTTCTTTTAAAATTTTTAATCTTTCTAAACTCAGTGTCATTGTGGCATCTCGTTAGATGGTTTTGATGCCACGTACTGTATGAACAAAATGTTAACCAGTGCACTTTTCATCGGCTGGTAGTGTAAAACAGACAAAACAACAGAGCCTCTTAAATGAGATTTCTCATGCCTGTCTTTCTTACTATGAATTTGTGTTAGCTTTTTATTCATTTTATTGAAACCTTCAAGATGAAGTGACCTACAACTGTTTATTTTGGTAACATTACTCTTTTCCATCCCTCTTTGCTTTTTTTTTTTTTTTTCTGGTGATCCTCTTTGTCTTTAGCTGTTTCTATCCTTGTGTTTACCCCCACACCAGTTCTGAGCAGAAACTTGTCTACTGGCGTTTCACAGTTTCCCATGGAGCTTTAGGACTATTCAGTCTTACTGCTTATGCTGTGGTTAATCGAGACTGCCTGTGTTTTTATTTTTTAGGAAACTGAAGCAGCAGTGCAAGCTAAACASCCGAATGTGGAAGAGGTTTTGTCTAAAGGGTGTCATTTATATAAGGAAAAACCAGCTACTCATCCAGTAAAGGTAATGAAGCAACCTTTAGCGATATCCATTACAGTGTAATAGGTTATGCTTCCCCTGTTGTACACTTGTCCTTGATGTGCTCTGTTTAAAATCAATAAAAGAACCTGGCAAATGGCATTTGTTCTGTTCTGTGATGGCATAGCCAGGGAAAATGTAATGTTCCCAGCTAAAAAATGTTTGCATCTTGTGATGGGATATTGTTTTTCACATTAAGATTGTTCTACTAATTCAAGAGTAATTCACACTGAAAGTAAATGTAACTTTTGGTGTGTTATTAATGGCAACATATAACGTGTTTTAAAACTCCTTTATTTAAAATCTCACTTTCCGAAATTTTGTCAAATAAAAAAAAAGAGCAAATTTTCTAGAAAAGGTAAGAGTCAAGTAATAAAGATAGTACTTTGCTTTATTTTTTTTTTCATTTTGAAGGAAAGAACACATGGCAACATAGAACTTTCCCACTCAATTTTTCTGCCAAATTTTATCTAGAATGACTGACTTGATTCTGTTTTGGAGCAGAGGACACATTGTTAGGAAGGCTATGCCTCCCAGCACTTCTCTTTTAGAATAATGTACTGTAGAATCCTCTTCCTCAGCTTATAAATCAGTTATAAGGGGATATTTTACATGCTGTTCCTAAAGACTATGTGGACTTTCATTGAGACTAGAGTGTCGTTTTCTATCCCGTGGAATCTTGGAATCATCAGCAAGCATCCTCTCATGTCTGGTTCAGCTGCTTTTCAAGCAGGAGACCAAACTAGTGAGGCCAATACCATGCAACCAGAGCTTGTTCTGGTTTCTAGTTTTATAGCTGCTAATTAAGTATCTGTAAACATGATGATTAAAAGTTCCCAAAAACAGTAATAGTGGCTTATTGATTACACTAAGTATCTATTACAATTGCTTCTGACTGGGCAGAGATTGTAAACTTTGTATTTAGAGCTTTTCAAAATGTACAGCACTCCAAAACCACAACTGGGAGAAAAAGGGTTTCTTCACAAAGTTAAGATGTCTATAGGTGATCTCCTCAGTGAATTTCTTGTTTTTCTATATAGTTCACTATAGTTGACTGAATATTATTATTTATTTAGTATACTTACTAATGTACTGTTATTTTCCTATAATAATAGGAAGTATTATTTTCCTACTTCTCTAAAATTTCCTCTGAATTACTTGTAAATCCCACCAGCAGATCTCCATTCACAGGAACACATGGATAAACTGATAGCCACTTCAGAAATTAATACATGTTTAAGAATGATTTGGTTTCTCGTCTTCTTTCCTGAACAGAAATGCTTGAGAGTTATTATCCCCTTTAGTATATGTGCATTTTTAATGATCAGTTCTCCTAAATGTGATAAAATGCTAGAAGAGGTAAACTCAAGGTGACTTGAGTGGACAGAAGCAAGACTGTTGGGCATTTTCCCTGGCTAATAAAGCACTATTTTTGTTGGGAACTGAAATGTCATCTACACACTGAATGGATGATGGAACAAGAATCACTCCACAATAACTGCATTTACTCATTTTGTGTGACTTCCACATTTTAACAAGCAGAATACTCAAAAAAACAGAAAACTATAAGGTTTGGCTTTCTAGATTTTTTAATTGCATATAGAGAACTGCAGGATGAATGCTTCCATTTTCAAGAGGAAGAACTAGTACTTGTTTTACATAAGAATGACAAGTATAAATGATGTTGAAATTACTCTGTTTAGCCCAAAATTTTGACACAGAAGTGTAGTCTGTGTCTATATATTTTAAGTGTTCACATCAAAGACTGAAACTTGCCTATTTTTACCAGATTTACTGGAAAAAGATAACTCTTTTAAAGCTTATAATGTTCCTTGAATTGTAGTTTTGACAATGATATTATAAAGCATATCTGTGAGGAAATTTGTAGCTTGTGGAATGGTGCATATTTAATTTTTAGTCCTGCTTTGCATTTTTCTTGTTTCATTACATTCTGTAGTTTCATTTAATTGTGCAACCTGTGAAGTTAATTTCTGGTTCAATGTCTGTCTCATACAATAAGTCATAAAGCAGTGGTTTTATGCTGTCAGGACTGCTGAATAGCTTKCTTTATGCTGTAGGTAGGTTTCCTTAAGTCATCATTCTTCCTGAGTTACTTTCAGCACAGTCTGCTGTTTATATGTTTCAACATAGACTTTTTGATTAACATCAGTATAATTTTCTACATAAAAAGGTATTTGGTGGAAGCAAAAATTATTTTTACTCAGATTAAGAAGGTTTTGAAAAGAYGTTAGCAAGTTTGCAAAGCTAAGAACTCAAAATTTTAGAAAATTCTTGACTTAGAGCTGCTCTGGTACCCTTGGTTTAGGCTGAACCCTGCTTAATTCAGTTCAGGATATGGACATCACTCACAGTGCAAGCAGCAATTCAATACTTAGACTCATGGTTCTTGTTTAGTGTGTGGCACAGAAAAAAAGATAAAGTTACATGCCCCCTTTAAAAGCATTAATTACTTGCATAACATTGCTTGACAAATTTGTAGATTGTTTAGTTCTCTGAGGCAGCTTTGCTTTTTTTCCTCCATTATTTCCTTAATTCACCACAAATCTTCCCATTCTTTTCAATAAATGAAGTAGAGGTCCTATTGACTTATTCTCACCGCAAGCCTTTCCTGTGCTCAAAAGCGGTATGTGCCAGAAAATTAGAGATATCCCTGCAATTTATGTGCATTTTATCTGAAATAATGTTCATAGTTAAAATTATTCTGGCATTTCCTAATTTTTAGCTGCTTATCTGTGCAACCTTTATAATATATTCCCATTATAGTATTTTGAATGTAAATTAAATCCCATGGATTTATATTGACACGTACTTAATCTTATCTCATAGTTATGTCACTGAAATAAGTATATTTTCACACCTTCACTAAGCATACTAAAATAGAATTTTGCAATGCAATTCTGTAAAAACATTATTGTTGGCAAATGAAATCCTTGTGTGTGCTGATTCAAGAGTCAAGAATGGGATGAGATGTGTGATCCTTTAAGCACTAGCACTTTAATAATCAGTCCTATTCACTTTTATAAAATGGATTTCATGCTTTTGAAATGCATTTCTGTAAAGCTTTTGAAGRTGAGGGAGGGAGAGGTTACTGCTGGTGTCAGTGGCAATAGAAAGAATGTAAGCCCCAATCTCATGATTAACAGCACTTAATCAGAACAGTTTATTCAGGAAAGGATTTCTGTGCCAGTGAAAGCTGTGGTTCCCTTGCTACAGCACTCAATTTATCTTTTCCTCTGGTGGCTGAGAAGTAAGTAGTGAGGAATTTATTTTCATTGTCCTCAGTCTTGCATTTAAAAGACTACATTTCTCTCTCTAAATATTCATATCTAATTTTAGTGGTGTCAGTGAGATTAGTTCACGTAAGGATGTTAACATCACTTAAATTGCTCCAGTGCTGACATTTAAAGAAAATCTATAAAATTTGTGCTAAGTGCAACATATTTGGATGTTCATGCTTGTCACCAAAGCTCTAGAGTTGCAATTACAGCAAAATTGCTGTGCTCAAAGAAGTTAACAATTTAATGCATGCATGTTAATTTATGTCAGATGCAAAATCAAACCGTAATTTTGATAGAAGGGTTTAGAACTGGTTGCTCTCTAATTAGTGGTGTAGCTGTTGCCCCAGACAGCCCACTCTAATGTGTGTGGCGTACATGTTTCACATTTTGTCGTTGCTGGAAAGAAATCTCTGGCTCATATATGTAAGAATGATCAAGCGGCTACTCATGGCAAGGACCAG
This sequence comes from Parotia lawesii, assembly GCA_003713295.1. Lineage (NCBI taxonomy): Eukaryota > Metazoa > Chordata > Aves > Passeriformes > Paradisaeidae > Parotia > Parotia lawesii. The sequence goes on along the minus strand of RAHM01000067.1, from coordinate 674,243 downwards.
TATTAGAATCATGGAATAGAGTCAAACTCTGGGCCCTGCATGGGACAGCCCCAGAATCACCCCATGTGCCTGAGAAAGTTGTCCAAACACTTCTTGAACTCTGTCAGGCTTGGTGCTGTGACTACTTCCCTGGGGAGCCTGTTCTAGTGCCCAAGCACCCTCCAGGTGAAAAATCTTTTCCTGACATCTAAACCTTCCCCACTATCTTGGAGTCTGTGTATGTGGGGGTACATACATACTTCAACTTAATGAGCATTGTTCTCCATCCCTCTACTATTGACCTCTGTCATCTTAGACTTAAGGTAATTAAAGTACTTTTCTTAATAGGCATCCTATTTCTATCATGGCTGGATTGTGATTTTGACTGTATATCTACCTGTGGATTGAAACCGTAGAATTCAATTCAAAACCAAGGCATTCCTGAGTGGCATGGGTACTCTGCTGCTTTTTGTGGCAGAGAATCAGAGAGCAGCTTAAAAAGAAATGCTGTCTTCATTTTAAGAGTTTAGACATGTCAGCATAGAATTAGCAATGCTTCATCTTTCTTTACRGTCCTTAAAGCAAGGAAAAAAGAGAGGTAGAAGCAACATTTTAAAACCTAAATGCCTCTCAGGGTTGTCTGAGGACTGATGTTATTCACACTCCAGACTTTCATRTAGGTTTTGTTTAAAAGTTTAGCCATTACTGGTCAGCATGATGTGCTCACACACTGAAGTTTATGACACCCTGAAGACTCCTAAGCCTTTTTTTTCTTTTATTTTAATATGTGGGAGAATAAATTCTGCATTTGATGTTACGAGTTGCAGAGGTTTTATTGAAAAGCTTTTTGAAATACGTAGTTCACCTTTCTAATTTAAAAAATTAGCATCTCAGGTTCACAGTGATTAAAAGCCAGACCTCTCAGGCTGGGGGCTGTCCCTGGCAGGGTCAGGATCAGGCCCTGTGACGGGGATCAAACACAACCCCGGGTGCCTGGGCAGGGCCAAGGGAACGGGCTGCGGCTGGTCCAGGAAGTCACTCTGTGGTCAGGGTCAGGCACCTGTGCTGGTTCTAAGTCGGCTCTGAGCTTCAGCAGCCAAACTTTGAGGAGAAAAGATGCTTTTAAGGCCCTGACACCAGGAAACTCTTTTGTAGCACAGCTGGAAAGGATTTTACTTGCCCTTTTYCCCCATTTGTGATAATTCACTACAGTATCTTTCTGTTTTGTTTGGTTTTGTTGTTTTTTTTTTTTTAATTCAGGTGATCCACCAGACAAAAAAAAAACCCACTTATTTTATTTTGCATTTATTTATATTACATTGACATTTGTTTACATTACAGTGCTGAACTGGATGGGGCCCTGAGCAAACTGATCTATTGGATGGCATCCCTGCCCATGATGGGAGGGGACTTGAAACTAGACAATCTTTGAGGACCCTTCCAACCCAAGCCATTCTGTGAATCTGTGATACATTAATTAATTAATGTATTATAAATGTAATATATTGTTACTTTCTATTCTAGAAAAAATTAGAAGACTTGAATGCTGACTGGAAGGCAATACACCACTTAATTCAACAACTAAAGGAAAAGCCAGCATTAGCAGCATTTGGCCATCTATCTTCAGGTGTCTGTAAGTGCTTCAATACATGTATTTTTTTAAATTAATTACAAATCACACATTAAAATGAAAATAGCTGGAGACAGTCTAAATTAATTCTGCATCCTTAAAAGTGCTACTATGGCATTCAAGTTGGTTTTTTATCATTACCTTTCTGTTTTATGCAATGTATTCCAGGAGACAAATTAGATTATGATTTGATGAAAAGGTTGCAGAATGCTTTTCAAATTATTACAGTTTCAAAGTCATTTTTCTTTTATTCCATGAAGAGGTGAGATTTTTACTTTCTACATATGCTAATGGAGGAAATACTACAAAGGGAGACAAATTATTTAAATTAAAAGATAGTAATGTTATAGGTCAAGTATCTCTAAATTGGTCACAGAATGAAATTCTGAAATTATTATTACTGATAGGGCAATAAAGTGAGACTGTTTCAAAACAAAGCTTGTCTATTYGCAGAGAAAGTCCTATGACAACATGGTAGGATTAATTCTGCAGTTAAACACTAAGTCTATGATAGATATTTCTTTGTGAATTGCATTCATGAATACGCAACAAGACACCTGATCTCCATTTCATTTGAATTATTTCAACAATATTTATATTAGATTATTCTCATATCTCTTTGCACCTCTTGTTCCCTACAAGGATTACAAACTCATCTTATTTTCCTTGATAGAYGGATTTTCTTTCCCAGTGCTTTCCTTTGAAATGTAGTGATTAGGCACGGGTGAAAGAGAAACGCTTAATGGAAGCACTGTGCTCAGTCTGAGTTTCTAAAATCTCGAAGATTCTTTACTTGATATTGAACCATTTCAGTTACTTGAATGAAGAATGTTACCTATACAGTTTGGAAAGCTGCTCATCATGAGTGGGAGCAGAAGGAAATCTGTCCCCCCAACCCCTGTCAGATTGCCTGTAACTCAGGGTATGATACAGCTGCAGTAATCCCTTGGAGTTGGATTACATGTGRGTTGTTGATCCCTCTTGTTTTTAACATGTTTTAGTGGGTAACATACGAGAAAAGCTTAAATTGGAGAATTCTCTACCTTCTACTAGTGACTCTCTAGGACAGCAAAGCAAAAAAACCCTTTTTTCAGAGAAGTATATAATTGCTCCATAGAGAGAGAATCCAGAAATTTCAGCACCAAAAGACAGTCCAGCTCCTGCCTAAATAGCATGTGTGAGTTCAAGAAAAGGAGATGTCTTGCTCGTGACTTGTTGAATCTTACTAAAAAGGAACTATTGTTTGGTTTTAGTCTCTTAGAACTGCTGTGGTTCCAGTGGCAATTATTTCAATTTTCTAAAAAGGGCCAAATGCCACTACTATATTTTTAAACTAGTAGTACAACAGTAGTCTTGCTTTGCTTGATTTTGTTCCAAGGCATTCTATAGGAATTCGTGTAATTACATGGAGGGAATGAAGGAGATGGTTAATCATTTTTTGCTGTGCTAAACTTGCTGTGTCAGTTTCCTGTGTGTGCAGGTTATGTCAGGTTCCGGAGGGAAAGATTGTTGGCAAGTTGTGTATTTGCTGTAACAAAAGAAATTATAATAATGGAACAAGAGCGAGAACACGGAGTAGTAATGCAGTATATATTCTTATATTATCTCACCTCTAGCTGAAGAATTGCAAAATTACTCACCTTAATGCAAGATGTAGTCTCTGACTGCTAACATTTCTGAGACTCAGCAGATGGAACTATGCAGAAAATGAAAGCACTGGTGCTCTATAAAGGATTAAGCAGGAAGACAGATTTCCATTCTGTTGTCAGGAGCACTAAAATTTGAACCTGTGCTTATAACACTAATTCATATTTTTTTCTTTATTTGAGTCAGTTTACTGTGATCACATCATTATAGGTGTATTGACATAGAACTGTAGAGTTCAAAAGGGACCTGGGGAGACATCTATTCCTTTTGCTTAAAGCACAGTCGATTAGTGCAGGTTGCTCAGGGTCATGTCCAGCCAGGTTTTTAATATCTCCAAGGATGGAGACTCTACAACCTCTCTGGGCAACTTTTTCCAGTGTTGAGCAACTCTGACAGTAAAAGAAAGGTTTCTTTTTCTATTCGAATAGAATTTCTAGTATTTCAGTTTTTGCATGGTGCTTCTCATCCTGTCGCTGGTCTTCACTGAAGACAGTCTGGATCTGTCTTCTTTACTCGTCCAATCAGATATTTAAACACATGGGTATGATCCCCCTGAGCCTTTTCTTCTCCAGGCTAAGACAGCAGTTTTCCACAAGGATAGGAAAAGATATCTGCTTCTAAGGTATTTTTGTAATTCACTTAAAAGAATGGGAGGAGAGGAGGGAAGAAATAGAATGTCATGGGTCTGGTCATTCTGTGCTATAAGTTCTGCAGTTATTTTAACCACTTATGTTGTAGATATTTTTATGGCCTTATTTACTCTGTGTTGCTGACTCTCATGAGCCATAGGGACTCAAACTGGCTATGGCAGAGCTAGCTTTAACCAAAAGCCTCCCAAAAGCTAAACAATCTCATTAAAGGTCATTTGTAAAGAAAGATGCACAAAATTATTTTGGAAGGATTTTGTGAAGCAATGGCAGTATGTCCTGTTGATAATTATTTACTTCCTGATCCTATAGAGACATGCAGGGACATCAGGAYTGAATAATGTTGGCAGATGTATTTGAGACCAGGGAATGAAGACGTAACTGGCTCATCTCTGCGGCCCTGTCAGGTGTCATTTAGTCTGGTCTGGCTACAAGAACTCAGACACAGAGTCTTAATAAATTCCATCTGGTGGCTGTTACAGAGGTAAAGCACCCTGGTTATAATTATTTCTGGGTCTGCATATTATAATTTCTTCGGCAGAAGAAGCCTTAAAAAATAGTCCTTAATATTCCACCAGTCCACTGTGCCCTCAGGCATAACGGACAAGAATTACTCCTCCAGCTCAAAAAGTGTACTTAGCTGAAGGGTATGCCTAAAACCTTAGCAAAGATTGACTTCCAAGATAAGATGAATCAGGAAGAAAATCACACTTGCTATCTGTACTTGACAGGATAACGTGAAATGGTGTGAATGTCTCTATCCAAATACCTTGATGCATTGCTTAGCCAGCAGTTTGAAAACATTTTCAACAGAGAAAAATGCAGTTCTGGAATGTGCTTTTCCAGGAGGGAGAGGTTTTAATAGCATCATTAGCATTTATATGATTTCTTTCTCTTCTTTTGTACTGAAGTGCTATTACTGTATTTACTTAATAAGTAGGTAAATGTATACATTGCTTTGTAAACCCCTCTGAATGCATTGTGGGGTGGGAGGCCTTCCTGACTTGTTCTGGAGGAAGATATTTTCCATAATTTGTCTTCATTCCAGTAAGATGCCAGGGGAAAATTTTGGTCGCTTTTATTTAGAGCTATCTTGAAAGTACAATTTCTTTAAAAGGATGTGTATTTATTTTCAGTTATGCTGTACTTGAAGTTAGTGAAACTTTAAAACTACAAATGAATCTAGCTGAAAGTACTCGGTCAACTAATTTTGCATTTTACATATTCACCTAATAAAACTGTGAGTGATATGTTATCTTAATACTCTTGCAGTTTAACTTACTCAGTGAACAGTACTTTGTGTACAAGCAATTTCATTTTTTCTCCTGACTGCTTACACAAGTTTTTGTCCCTTTTTCGTTCTTCTTTTTTTTTTTTGTATCAAGTGCCTAATCAAGTGAAACAGAAGAACGCGTGACTATGAAATGAAGAAAAAATTTGAGTGAGAATTATTATCAATTACAATGGTGAAAATTCCTCTGAAATTAAGTCTGATTTGTCCCTTTAAACTTTAAAAGTTGTCACTCTTATTTTGGAGAGTCATTTGTAGCAGGTCTGAAAAAAGATAATTATAAAAAAGGAATGATTGTGTTTAACAGTTTGTAGCAGGGTTGCATTTGACAGAAGGGCTTTATATGCACTGTTAGGTGTTGTACACTTACTACAAATAAGTAACTCGAGGAAAGCTAATACTGCATCACCAGAGCTCACAGCACTCACCATCAGCTTGAGGTGTCTTTCTTCAAATGCCTACAATGCCTCCTGTGCTTTCAGTGTAACTTGCTTTAGGAGTAGGAGTCAGACACCGCAGACGTAAAGCCAGAGACTGGGCTTCCCTGTACAGGGCAAGAAAGCTTTTCAGGATTTAGAATGGATGAGGAAGAATGGGAGAGGAGTGAGGTATCGTGCTGAATCCATTCGATGCGAGCTGTAATGTGAGGACTGTGAGCTGCAGTAAGTTCACCAGCAGCAATGGTGGTGAAGAGAACTCATTAGCCCATATATTCAGCTGGGATGTGGGAAGAAGATTCACAGCAGTCAGTCACCTCCAGAGTCTATAATACCTTGAGTCTTGTGGTTTGAATTAAAACAGTGATGTTTGTGAATCTGGGGAAAGTAGTGACAACAGAATTTCTTTTGCTTACCCTTTGGTATTTTAGTTGCAGGAATGTCTCCTTCTGCTTGGGAAGTTTCATTTGTTTTTTATTTCTCTGTGAAGCAAATCCCCACCTGGACTAGGCATGCTGCTTTGTTCTAGGCTTTTAAGATCATATACAGCAGTTTTTGAAAAATATCAGTTATTCTGTGTATGCACCGCTGTGGCTTAATGCAGCTGGAATTCATACTCACTGCCTGCAATATATAACATAAGAAACAAGCGCTATTAAAAATATACTGTTCATGAGTCTGTAGGTTTTTGAGGAAACTTAGCACTAAACAGAAGAATGTATGTGAAAATAAATACCTAGATGAAAACTGAAAGTTTAAAACTAAAATCCACTTACCTCAGAGGCTGAAAGTGCTTCTGTAGTGCTAGTGTGCGTCTGGAATTTTCTTTCACTTTCGTAATAAATGCATAGTTGAGTTATTTATTATTCCATACTGGTTACTTCTAAGATAGAGAGACATACAGATGGACATAGCAGTGTCCTGCATTATGAAGACTGGCCTGTTAAATCTCTGAATGATACTTGGTTTAATATTTTTAGTGGGGATGAAGGATGCTTTGTTTAGGAAACTATAACCATTGAAATATATTCATTTCCATGGACTTCAGGGCTGGATTGTATACTGTTCCACTGCCTCTTTAAAAACAAACAAACCATTTGTATTTCGTAGATAATCAGGAGACAATGCCAAAAATGTAAGAAACAAAATGACAACAACTATCTTTGGGCAAAAAATGCACAATAGATACTTTTTCTTTTTTTCGTATTTCATAGCTAATGTGCTCTGAAGCAGTCATTGTTTATGTATTAAGCTCACTGTTTGAGTGAACACATATGCTGTAGTTCAGCACTTTTTCTCAGAATTTCCAAAAGCTAGTCTTAAAAATCTCTGTGCACCTGAGAATAATTCAATGTGTATTCAAAGGTCGAATTAAAAACAAATGCACAAATCAAATATTTGAGTGTCTGTATTGCTTATAGCAGTTGGCATAGTATAATTGAGACCAAGAATACTCAAAGTAATTCCTTGAGAGGGACTGAACAATCCATGGATGTGTGCATCTACAATGTTTTCACTACTGATGGACACCTGTGTTGATATTTAAACTTAGTCTGCACATAGTCTTCACTGTTTAAAGGAACTTTGTTGTCAGCTATTAAAATGATTTTATGAGGGATGTGGAAGATACTTTATTTTCTGGAATCATTCCCCAGAGAGTTGAACAGCTAAAAATTCACAGCATGCAAGTGTTTGTTGTTGTAGTAGTTCTACACTGAATTAGAAGGCAATGCTACTGCCAGTCGTCCATTCTGGTTCACTTTGGTTTTAGGACACCAGTAAAGAAGGCCACTATCATGAGTTGTCATAGAGAGAAATACTATTTCCAATAATGATCATGTGCCTAGAACCTTGTAGTTTCTGATACTTGTGCAGGTTGACTCTAAAGGAAATGTCTATTTTTAATATTAGCTATAATTTGGTTTAACACTATGAAAAGTTTTACAAAAATAAAATGCAAGAGAGAAATTGAATAGGTAAAAATGCCGTGGGGAAGTATCACAGAGAATACCTTGAGTTCTTAAATTGTTAGAGACCGGTAACAGTAGACTCTTCCTTTAGTCAGCTGGCCTAAAAACGGTTGCTCACGCTTGTATAAAGTGGATTAGTAAAGGAACATATTACTGTCTTTACCTTTTCTTTTGGATGAAGGAATAAATAATGGTTTATATATATATAATTTTAGTAGACTTGGGTTTGAGTTATTTTACTTTACAGACTTATGTAGTAAAGAGGTTAGGAGATGCCAGCCTGAGATGACCCTATTATGTGTAAATTGCCATATRTATGTTTTCCCCTTTGTATTCAGGAAAGAAGTGTCTAATCATTCCATCTGATTTCCATTAAGAAGCTTTTTTACTTCTCGCACATGTGACACATCCAGCAAATAACAATATGGCACAAAACTGAATCTGTTACCACTTGATTGGAGATTTTTCAAGGTCAGGACCCAGTTTCACAAGCAGTTCTATTTTTCAATACAGCTGACATCAGACACAAGCTGAAGACAAACTTGTCTAATAAAGCTTTCAGATTCAATTTTCTCTCTGCATATAGCTTCAGGAATCTCTGGAGGTCATTCACAGCATGTGCTGTAACACCAACAGGGAGAAGTAATGAAAAGCATCTATATAAAAAGCTGACACTATGCCTTCCGAGCTGCATGAATAAAAACATAATAAGCAAGTTTAGAAACACAAATCTCTGTTATTCTCAGAATTTCTATTTTGATCTTTATAACATATCTTGATTTGAGGATTTGCTTCTGGATTTTCTGACAGGTGAAAAATACGTGCAAAATACACTTAAGCCACAAAAGCCCAATTTGAATAAAACCAAAGGTTACACCTTTATATTTAACATCCTATTTCAGGGGTCTTGCAGTAGGCTCCTCTTTGAAAGATCTGTAATAAACAGGTGTGACAGTGCAGTTTACAAAAGGAATGTGGACTTGTTTTGTTCAGGGCTCAGCTGATTAAACATAATTCACTCTGGGTTACAAAGAATTTTTATTGTACTCATACCTATGATGAAACATAAATCAGAAAGTCAAAACAGGAGTTGGCTGCTTTGCTGTTATTAAAGACAATATGGAACCAAGGTCTACTTTTTTCTGTTCTGTAACAAGTTGTTGAAGCACAGCTGTCAAGATTTATGATGTAAATAAGATTAATGCTATCATTAGTCTTTCAAAGGACCACATTCACCCATTTCATTTTTAAAATACAATCTGTTTTTTTCTTCTGAGGAGCAAGCTTTGCAACTTGTTTTCTTTCCCTTAATATCTTGATCAATAGTTAGTGGCAGCAGGATATGCCAGATTTATTTTGGTAAAATCCARTGAAATGACAGCATACTGTAGAATTCCTCAGACTATTATTGAAAAACCTATATCAGATGAGAGCACAGAGCTAAGTTACAGTTATGGTTGGACTTTTTTATATGGTTCCCATAATCTTGGTAACAGAATCCAGAATTGGCAATTTTCAAAAAATGTGGCAACTATCATTTTTAAAACACAGGTAGAATCAAGTATTTAGATTAGTTTATTTTGGAAGATATGGAAAAAGGGAGTAGAGTTCCTAGCAAGAGAGTATCCATAATAAAATGGTAGTTTATGCCCTTTTTCAGTTTTTCTGCCTAAGTTTCTAGCTTTTCATCTTTAAATCACTTTTTTTTTTTGAATAGTGTTTTAAACTTTCTCTCTCTCTCCCTCCTTCTTTTTGTTACAATAGCCCAAATTACTGTGATATTTSACTATCCAGATAGCATCAGCCTGCAAATAGCAGTAATCTCTCTATTCTGTTTCTTTTTGTATAGTAATTAGGCCTATTGACAGCTACATTGCATGAAAATCTCTTTAATTTGCTAGAATTGTAGAAAGTGATAGGTCATTCTGCACACAATCCTCTTGACCTGTCTGTTCTTTGTTGACTCGTCCCTTTAAAAGAGCAAAGCAAGCCAGTTTTCCTTGTGAAGGGAGCAATGCTCAGGGATATCCTGGTCATGCCCTACCTGAGTCTTTGGCATCCTTCCTAATATTTCTGTTGTGGATGGGGCTGCCACAGAGTTAGGTCTGCCCTGCAGAGAAACAGCCAGCCAAAGAGCGTGAGCAGAGCGGAGGCTGCAGGGAATGAGGAACAAAGCTCGTAATTGCTTCTAAGGTTTCTGCTCTAGTCAGAGGGCATGAGACGATGACAGAAAGACTTGCTCCTTAAACTGTAGAAGGCTAAAACGAGGAAAAAATGGTTTATATGAAGTTTGTCACTGAAATACCAGACTGCTGTCTTTGTATCAGCGTGGAGTAGCAGGGGACATGTAGCAGTGGAGATAGGCAGGAAGAGATTTGCATTACTGATGTTTTCTTTAACAGTAGATTGGTGGTCAGACCACACTTAAGTTCCCAAATGTAATTCTTCATAGAGTGGAACTAAAATAGAGGCTAGTTTGTCCTGAAAAGTAAGCATTACAGGAGAAAACTTGACAAGTGTTTCACAAAGTAGTACCAAGCAAGATATTTGAACATTTCTGAAGAAAGAACAGAAGGTGTTTGTAGTGATTTCAGAAATTCCTTTGTCAAAACAAAGTGACAGTGATGGCATTGTCTTTGAACAGCTGGTTTTAATCCTGCAAAATTTTTCACTTGAAGAATAAAGGTAGACTTGGACATTTTTGTATGAATTCTGTAATGCTGTTAAATTAGCTAATAACTGAGCTCTTATTATTTCACAGTTTCTTCAAAAGTGTTATGATATTTTTTTTTTAATGACCAGACACCTAGAATTCAACTGGTTCCTTGTTATTTTGTATCTGTGTACAATTTTTACACCCTTTTTTCAGAGTTCCTCTTGGCTAAGACAGCAATGTATGCCTGTAAAATCAATATATAGATCTAACAAAAATTAGAAGAGGTGATTTTTATGAGACTATAAAAGCTGGAGCTGCTGGCAGCATGGTTTTTTTCTTATATCAAAGAATTAGATGCCAAAATTCAGTTACATGCCAGTAGCGGTACACTGGAATCGTAAATTGTTGTCATATAGATTGTCATCCAATTGAAAGCTGCATAAATCAGGGAACTTGTTACTTTTACTGACAAAAGGAATAGTGAGAGGTGCTTGCATCATTTGTGACAGATGTAGTCACAACGTTTTTTATAAGGCAAGTATGTGACAGAATTTGATTTTACAGCACCACAACTGCTGTAGTACAAAACATTCATTTTCATGAAACCCTTTTGTAACAACTGCTGACTGAAAAAGACGCTTATCCTTTCGAAAAAAATAAATGCCTTGTAGTATAAATTATACTGCTTTTTAAAAATGTGTATGGAAGGTTCTTGGGCTACCTTTCTTTAGTTTCTGTCTGTTTAATTCTCATACTCACTAAAAGTGATCCATTCATACCGTAGCCTTTTGCTTTCCAATTTTTAGTGGCCCCATCAATCATGCTGAACTTTGCCTAAAGAAAGGTTCTTGGAGGATGCCATGACAATGCTATATTACTAAAAGGAGACTGAACTTTAGAGCAGTTTATCTTTCGGAAAGGTTCGAATGGGGTGATAGGTCCAAGCAGATTAATGCTACCTCTGTTTACAGATATATATTACAATCTTCAGCTGATTTTGTACTACTTGTCCCTGGTTGAGTCATAGTCTAATTAGGATCAAATGCTGCAGATTTAAAGTTTTTTCCAGTACATGTAGAGCAGTCAATTGAATTGTTTMTGTGCACTGTGCCAGGATTAGTCCCATGTATTATCTTCAGTCTTAGCTGCTTCCTTCCCAAAGCATTCTCTGTCATTACACTATTTCCAGTTTGGTTTTTAGAGAGTATTTGAAACTGAGAACATAGCTGTACAGGACCACAGAAAGACTAAGGAYGGCAGGGACCTCTGGAGGTAATCTGGTCCAATCCCCTACTCAGGCAGGATAACCTAGAGGAGGCTGCCCAGGATCCTGTTCCTGTGGCTTTTGAGTATTTCCAAGAGTGGAGATTCCACAAACTCTCTGATTCAACCCATTTCAGCACTCTCTCAAAGAGCATTTCCTGATATTCAGGGGGAACCTCCTATGTTTCAGTTGTGCCCATTTTATTKTCACAGAGCACCACTGGAAAGATCCTGGATCCACCTTCTTTGCACCCTCCCTTCAGATATTTATACATGTTATGAGGTCCCCCCCCAGTCTTCTCTTTTCTAGGCTGAACAGTTCCTGCTCTCTCAAGCTTTCCTCATGTGAGAGAGGTTTCAGTCCCTTAATCATCATTGTGGCCATTTACTGGTCTCTCTTCAGTAGCTCTATAGCTGTCTTGTGCTAGGGATCCAAGAACTGGATACAGTATTCCAGGTGCTGACCAGAGGAGAAGGAGCAGCTCAGTCCAACTGTTGGCCATGGTCCTCCTAATGCAGCCCATGATGCCGATAGCTCCATCACTTTCCCAGGGTTTGAGGTGAAGCTGTCATTCCCTGGGTCCTCCATATTATCCTTCTTGAAGATAGAAGTGCATTTGTTTTCCTCCAGTCCTCAGACATTTCTTCCATTTGCCGTGATCCATCAAAGTTTGTAAAAAGGATCCTCACAATGATTGCTGCCAGCTCCCCCAGCACTCACAGGYGCATCCCATCAGAGCCCATGGACTTTTTTATATATGTCCTGTTTGCTGAAGTGTTCTCCAACCTGATTTTCTTCTAGGAAGGGCAGTTTTTTAAAAACTCTAACTTCTGTATGTGGAAATTACCTTGAAATGCTTCTTATGATCAAAGGAACTGTTAACATTCCACTTCTAGGTATCTTGCATACATAAAAAATATTTGCAGAAGCTCTTTGCAGCAACGGGTCACAATGTGAACTTTTTGCTACGTGGYGCTAATTTAACTTCACCCTAGTGTTTGTTTACATTATGATGCACGCAAGCCTACTTATGTGGCTTATGTCACTGAAATTCTTAGTGTTTAGTAGACTCTACCTATTTCGTATGTTCTTAGTCCTGTTGCAAATCATTGTTTTTAATTGAAGAGCTTTTTCTCTACATTGAGTGACAGACATATCGAAACACCTAGCTGTTGTGTTTGGAGGGACTTGGAAAAATGCATTTTACAGTAAATGACTTAGTCACACTCCTACATATAAAAAGGAGGATGGTAAAAAAATTCTACCAGATCTATCCTATGACAAAGAAAGAAAAGTCTGAGAAAGCTGGCACTTATCTTCCTACTAAATTTAAAGTTCTGATGCTGCTTATTAATCTAGTAATAGTAACAGTAACATTTTAGAAACCGTAACTTTTGTAGTTATTTTTCAAGTATAGCAGTACACATTCACTTGTAAATCTTTTTTTCTCCTAAACATTTTAACCTTGACTTTCTACTTTCTTTTGAACCTCTAAGGAGTCTTTAGTTTCAGGCCCTCCATCCCATTGCACAGACTATTTTAGATCTAAACTTTAATTAATAATCCCATAAACTGTCAGCTTCTTTTCTTTTACCTGTAATAATTAAAATTATATATAATCTTTAATGACTCATTAGGAATCATAAAGAACTTCTAGAATTAAAAGGTAGTCTAGGCACTTAACTTGTATTTTAAATGGATGACAGTAACATATAATGTGAATGTTCCCTAAGTGTTCATGAAATTAAGTATAAAACTTTTACCCATTTATAGTCTATAAAAATTACTATGTATGAAATATACCTGATACAGGTACCAAGTCTTCTTTTTCTAGGAAATGTTTTTACTAAATACTCAAGGCTAAGAAAATCAAACATTGGTGTTGTATTAAAATAGAAAAGACTCACTTTGAAACACGATTTTTGTCTTTAAAAGCTGATTAAAATGTTAAGAAAATGTTAGCTTTGAGATACAATGCTCTAAGGATGCATATTTTCCACATTTAGAGCTGTGGGTGGAATTTTGTTGGCAATAATTTTTGATCAACATAAAGACTTTATTCTGAGTTCAGATCACTAGAAAAAAACAGACTTCTTGCTTTCAGACTCCTTGCTTTCAGACTTCAAAGTTGGTGGGCTTTTTTTGAGGTAATAAATTTATATTATAATATTTAATTATATATATACAGCTCTACTGGCCGCTATTTTCCTTTCAGAACTCCTTTATGACCTGGAGCACCTGGCAGGTAGCTGTAGCCCCTCTGCAAAAAGTGTTACTGGCAGTGAGCACCTTGCAGGGAGGGGCTGTACTGACTGGGAGAACTTAATGTACTCTTAACTTTGTTTCCTTAACATTGAAGGACAGACAGAGATGAGACTATTCATTTATCACTGGAACAAGTCTAAACAAATCAGTCTCAGAGCTGTCTTTCCAGATCTCTCTCCAAGAAGTCTGCTTGGAGTTTAAGAATGTGATCATGGATGCTCTAACCCTGTAGAAAAGTGGTTGCAACGCCACAGAGTAAGAAGAAAAAAAAGGAGAAATGCATTTTAGCCACTGACAGAACTTCACGTGTGTGCTATTGTGGAGTTTAGTTGTTCCAAGTCAAGTTCACAAGGATAAAGTGCTCGTAAAATGGCACTGGGATTTCCCGTGAAAAAGCCAAACGTTCCTGGTGTGCAATGTCCCAGCCAGCGAACTGCTGGTTTGCCCACAGAGAGAATACTCATTTGTCCTGCCACTAAAGAAGTCAGCGTTGCCTGTGTTGAAATAGCAAGTTCACTGAGTGATGTCATCTGAGTGTATGCCACAAAGTACAGGTATTCTTCCTCTGCTTGCTCAGAGTAAAATGCAGCTGGGTTTCTTTGACTGAAACAGGAAGTTTAGTGGGTGTACATTACTGTTATTCATTGCACAAAGGATTTAAGGCTGGCATCTCCCTTACTTTGTGCTGTTAACAATGGAACTAAAAACATTCAGGCTAGACATGCAAATTGAATTAAAATCCACATCCACTAACTATGTTATTTCTTCTTTGTCGAAAAGCTTTGTCAAAAAGCTTTGACCTAATAGATGCAGTTATCTTACATAATTACAACTTAAGCACCACTAAAAGCATTCAGAAGGACGGTTCAGGAGCATTCCTGTGGACAGAGAAAGTTCTGCTTAAAGACTGTGGCTTGAAAGAGGGTGTTTGAAGGGCTTTGAGGCTGTTGAAAGTGCTGTCATTCTTCCTGTCGTTTCTGTTCCTGTTCAGTACTTAAATAAGGAGTTTTATTTGTTTTGAGTTGTCAGTTTGACCCTCTCTTCAAACACAACGCTGAAATAAGCAGAGTAAAAGAAGGGGGGGAAATTCTTTCCTTGCAATTGGCTTCATTTTGTTTTACTTGGGTTTGCATTCAATATTTGAATTTCAATTTCATTGTACATTCCAATTATTTTCACTCTTCAAGTTTAATATTACAGATTATTTTCAAGATGCAAAATTGCCAATATACACTTGATTTCATCCAGTGTATTTCAAAGTTCAAGTACAAGCTGAAAATCACACCTATTATTCTGTGGTTTAGTTTTCTCCTATTATTGTTTTGTGTTGTTTCCTTTTTTGTTAAAGAGCAGAAAGTGCTAATGAGAAATCACCTTAAAAACTTAATACTTGAGTGGTTTAATGTCTTCAATTCCATTTGTCCTTTCAGTTTTGTGGTTTATCATATCACAGATGTGAACCATTATAACCTTTAAATAAGTTGAAAGATTAAGTCCTTAATTGTTTTTATGATGTGTTTCAGTAGGATAGAATTTATTGCTCAGATATTTGAAAAAAAAATAATTTGATTCCAGTTCTGCATTTATAAATTAATTGTCCTGAGAAAAAAACAAAAACTAATAATAAAAAGATCACACCAAAAGCAAAAGCAACAGTCCCCTTTGAGTCACAGAACATGTCAGTGCAGTTCTGGATAAATTTTTTCAGAATGAGATCTGTCGCTACATATCGTATATAATGTTGATTTATAGTTGTCTATTAATTTTAGTTGCTCATTTATACACTTCTGTTAAATGAACTGTGCCATATCTATGCAAGCATAAACAAAGAGAAGTAAGCGATAGGTATGTTCTAAGTGTCAGAAGTGAAACACTGTGCAAACGCTTTCTAAAGGTAATTTTTATAAATAATTTGATAACTCAAATATTCTAATGGTTAGTCAAAGTGGAACAGATTATTGCCATCCTTAGAAGACGATGGTAGTGGTAGATCTTGAAGTTTTTAGAGAAGACGTTATACTAGACTGTTGCACTTCTGCTAGTACCTTGCAATCTTTTTCTAATATTTTAAGTTTCTTGATGCAAAAGAACTACATCGAGGATAAAGCCCCAAAAATAATCAAACAAAACCACACAAAAAGCAGCCCAATGGACGAAAAAAACCAACTCTGTGCCAAAATCCAGATCAGTAAACCCATAAACTTTAGAACATTAGAAATACCCTGTTCTGAAATAGCTGCTACTAGAGGAAAAATAAATAAATACTTATTAATTAATGAACATGTGATTGTGTGCTCAGGCCAAAGTATGTGAGAGGCAAAGAGATGCCAGGCAGTCTTCTTAGACACCCTAAGTCTACTGATGGATGTCCCAGTTTAGAAAATTGTTCTTCAATTTACCTGAGTGCTGGTGAGGAGAGAAGTTTCCTCTGAGATAAGACAACTTCTGATTAACCTGCATGAATGCTGAATTAAGCAATGGTTTTCCTGTTGTCTAAGAATCTCTGAAGTCACAGGGGATATATAAGGCCTTGGCTTTATGGGCAAAYTGTTGAACCCTGACCTGCTACCTGGGTTTTCAGATTTCAAAGAGACTTTGCTGTAATGGCATGAATGCCAATGGAAAACCATTAGACTCTCAGAAGTAATAGCAAGAAAAAACCAAACCAAAACAAAAAAGTTACTGTGCACGGGGTTATACTGTTTTGGTGTTTTGGTTTGTTTTTGTTGAAGACAAGCTACCTCACCGGAAGAGTGCAGGAAACTGATTTTCTCTACTCTGCAAGAAGACTGGGAAAAATGCAAAAAAAACCCATCTAGATCCTTTAGAAATTAATATTTGGTGGTTCAATGCTAGAAATTGTAGAACACACTCCACAGAGCTTTTATTTCAGCCTTCCTGGTTTACTTTTTGCTGTTTCAACAGTTGATCCAGATAGAGATTCTGAAGTGTAGGTGATTAGTCTCTTTTCTAATAGTGTAGAACCTCAGTGCARCAATGCCATGTGTTCTTCTTAGTATTTTTCTTCTTTGGCTGGTCTTTTTAAAAAATGAGAAAAAAATCACAAAATACAATTTAGTGTAGCCTCATCCACAATAATATTGTGCATGARGGATTGCTTTTGCATGATTAACTGAAGGGCAAAAGCAGCCCAACGGTTCATAGCCACCTCTTTGTAAATAGCAAAAATCAAGACGAAAAGATCAGTCTTGAACTTCTGAATGATTTCCTGTTCCACACTTCTCTGTCCAATGTTATCTGTCTGTGGCACATCTCATCATTTTTGCTGCAGAGACGGAAACTGTGCTTCAGTTTTGGGTACTTCCCCATTCCAAGCAATGAATAATTTGCAGATTATTTAAAACCCATAGCTAATAGATCAGGAAAAAACACTAAGAAGATGTGTCTGTTTTCTCCAAAAAAAGGAAAAAAACCTCCAAAAATATCCAAATAATAACACATAATATTTTCAAGTTTTGAGTTCGAAAAGTAACCGATTAGTCAAGGCTGAATTTCTTGTTGTATAAGTTTCCATGTCGGCCACAGAGCCTATGGGAAGCATTTGGTGATAACAATAAGTGAGAAGATTGTTGATCAGGCAGTTTCACAGCTACAGAGTGACCTGGACRCAGTGGAGGAAACTTGTTTCTAAATACGTGGTCATGCTGTGATATATTGGATAGTCCAACSAACTTTTTTCAGTCTATCTTCTGGTCTAGAGAGATCTGACCACACTACTAGATTTTTGGAAAAGTACTCCTGCTTCAGCGACCTTTAGCGAGGGATTCTTATTGCACTGTGAACTTTGTTGGTGTTACTAGGTCCAGCTGGTCTTCTAAGGATGGAATTTGAATATGCTGAGAATGCTGGACGTTAAGCAGATATTATARTAGAAATACTGTGGAGAAAAATGAATTCATATTTTCTTTTAGTTTTGATTTTCATATTTTCAGTAGAGATAATATAAAGAAATAGGCTTATTTCTGTGTTACCCTTTCTACAGCATAAATTCTGAAATACTGAAATAAACATTTATCATAGTTCATTTATTCAGTAATTTTAGCTTTTTTTTCTTTCAGTAACTCCTGGTGAAACTGTTGCTGTGGATACACAAACCAGGGTAACCAAGGAAACCACCACCTTCAAACCAGAAATGCCATCTTCTGTGCTTTTGGAGGTTCCAGCCTTGGCTGACTTCAATAAGGCATGGGCAGAACTCACTGACTGGCTTTCTCGACTGGATCGAGAGATAAAATCTCAGAGAGTGAAAGTAGGTGATCTTGATGACATCAACGACATGATCATCAAACAAAAGGTATGAGAAACACTGATTTTTCAAGCTGAAAGCCTCATGATCTTTATTCTGTATTAAATCCTTTCAACAAGGAACACAGGAGAGATAATAGGTTGCAATGTTACAATACATGTAGTTGTCACTTCAGCTACTTTATCCCATAAACACAATTATTGGATGAAATGTTTAGATAAGTAATTGAGGAGAAAAGAAAAAGTATTTGCTATTTTTTCTGGTATTTGAAGCAGATCTCTCTATCTTTCTATTGCTTATGCTGTAAGAGTATGCAAGCCAATGGTTGAAATATAAACCTCATGAGAATGAAGGAATTGCATAGTAAGTTCCAGGTTGCCAGGAAGAAGACAACCCTGATCCATACTTTTTCTTATGTTACTTCTCTAATAACTTTTTGAGAGCCTCACATGCTGCTGCTCTCGGTTTATCAAAGGCTCCTCAGTTGTCTTAAAGAAAAGAACAGCTCATTAATGCAATTGTTTTGTCAGCAAAACTGCATCACTGCATCACTTACCTTTGAAAACACAGAAAAATATGGAAATACATGTTTTAGGAGAAAAAAGGCTAAATTTTAGCTACTCAGTAGCAATAAAAGTAATTTTGTTTTATACAGCTCTAAAGAAATTACCTGCCTTCTAGATTTAGCATTGTTCAATATAAAAGATTTGCCCTGCCTGTGCAAAACTTTTCAGTGCTAAATTTCCATTCAGTTCAGTTCTAAACTGAGTTTAGGACTCCCTATTATATGATTCTCTTGTTTTTTCTCGTCATCTTCCTCCTCATAAAAAAAAAAAATCTGATTTATTTTAAGGAAGATATTGACATTCTTTCTCTTTGCTTAAACTAGAAATAGAGGGAGAAAAAATATATACATTTTATTGAGACTCTGTACTGAGACATTTTATAAGGAGATATGGTGGTGTCTCATGGGGTTCATTCTGCTTGTTTTCTTATATTTCCTTTTTTCCCCAGTGTTTTAAACTTTCTATTTTTGAGAAATTTGACTTGCTTTACCTTCTAGATGAAGAAAATACTAGTTTCATCTTGATTCATGATGATAATGTTTACTAAGTAGAATTATATACCGCTTCATTAATTAAAGTATCCTTAAAACAGAATGAATATAATAGGTGATAATTCCAGTGCCATCTACGCAGGGCATTAGGTTAAAATAGTTGTTACATCATTTGAAAAGGTTGAGGGCCAAAGAAGACTTGTTTACACATTATCTTTTAATGTTTTTCAGAATAATTTTGGTTTTAAAATTTTATATTATCAAATACTTGCTTCAGCATTATTCAGTTTTCTTACTTATACTTCACTTTAGCATATTATTCTGGCAGCCAAAATCCATAGTTTGCTTCCTTCTGCAGATGTCTTTTACTTAAATATGAGATCAAATTATTAACTTTTCTGAATTTCAGTTAATGTTATACATGTTTTAAAATGAACTGCTTTGTATTTGCATTTCATCTTAGTTCAAGGCTAAAATATTTCAGCACTGCTGCAGTCTGTTCCTGGCTGGGTAGCCCTGTCTCTTTTTTTGATACCATGCTGTGCTGGTAACAAAACCAGCAGGAAAACTCTTTTTTGTCATGCTTACCTCTCTAATTGGCTGTGCAACAGAATGTGACATTTAATATATTCTCTGATGAAATGGAAGAACCAATGTCTATATATAGACTGCAGATCTGTTAACTGTCTCCCTCTTCTCTAATGATCATTTTACTATCACTTAATACATGGAAATGAATGTCATGAAATATTTCATTCTTCTTGTAAATCTATCACTGGATTATTAGGTGAGATTAGCATGGAGAATTTTCAAAACTGACAAAGCATTTTTTAAGTTTCTCATATAAAACCAACCCTACCCTGATTTCTAATGTGTGGAGTGTCTGCAGCAGTCTGTGAGCTGATGAAGTTGGACGTATGGGTACTTGACTAATCCGAAAAGTCACGCCAGATATGATCTAAGTTGGAAATCCAAAAGTAGTGCTTACCTCCCCTGATCTGTATATTCTGTAGAAGATTGTAGGGATATTTTTCCTGTGGTTGTGATTTAAAAGTCATTGAAAGTCACCATTCTGCATTGTGGTTTACTTGGAGGGTTTATTGCATCTTTACAGGAATCTCAGTAAAATTTAATGGAAGTTCCATCTTTGTAGATTGACCTGTTTTTTAAATCAGTTTTTCGACTTTAGGTGTAAAATACCATCTAAACACAGCCAACTACTTACCTTATAAAAATTCATCATTACAGAGATACATGCTTCAAGAAAGCTGTTTTATTATAACACATCTCTAGCTGCTTGCCCAGAATTTTGAATGCTTCAAACAGCTCATCCTTTTGTGTTACTAAACTCTTACTGTTTTGGGGTTTTATTTCCATTTCATATTTCATCCAAAGCAGAGAGACACTTTTCTAATAAGAAATTGCAATGTCAAAGCAAACATTTTAAAAGCAAAGAAATCCCGCATCCTGGCAATGTACATTAGGGGTCATTTTCCAAATCACCCAGGTGAAAATAAGTGACCTTAGGTTGTCCTTTCTCTCATAGCAGCATGTAATGTTGTTGAAGCTCCATCTCTGAGGGCATTTTGGTTAAGCTCACTTCAATCTTATTGTATCACAGGATCACAGCCACTAACTTTGCCATATTTTTCCTCCATAAAAGTTTAAGACATCATTAGCCCTCACTTGAACTTTGCTTGGAGCTGATCACAGTGAATTGGCACTCTTGTGTGAACAGCACTACCCTGGTTAATTATGGGACAATAAAACTCAAAAAAAAAAAGACAACTATTTAGAGAAAAAGTCTTGTTTTAGTGGCAGCTTCTCCTTAATGAAAGAAACAATACAAATTAAATTCTCCTGAGTGGTGCACATAATATATAGTAAAAGTAGTATACTGAAAGAGTAGCATAATGACTAGTGATTTCAAATATCTAATCTTTCAGTCAAGTGAGTGGTATACTTCAATCAAATGCATTACATATTTTTAGTMATTTATGATTGTGTGTATCTTGTTAAACTCTGTGTAATTGAACTAAAAGGTACTAAAAAGTGTGTAGTAAAGCTATTTAATACTAGCATTAGTGTCATCTCTGTTTTCATTAAAGGAAAATTTTTATATTTTTCTCATCTGCTTGAAGACAGATATTTTGTAGGATTTGATCCTTAAACAAAGGAATGTAAAGCAGGCTGACAAGAGACTCATGTTGTTTCTTTAGACAAGAAATAAAGCAAATAAAGTTCATGGGAAAAACTGTGGATATACAATACGCCATGGTGTAAGGAGGTGAGGAACGTGACAGAATATGGTTTACCCAGTCGCTTCATTTCACTGTCCTTACTTTGAAACAATCCACATGCTTTATATTTGAAGGTCAGGTGGGGGTTCTTCATAAAAGAGAAAATTGTGAGGAACAGGATGATAAACTCCATTTTGTTACGTTTTAGAAAAATTGAAACTTTACTTAAGRTGCCAACAAGCCTTTACTCAGAAGCTCTGCTTTGGCATCATTGTATTTTGGGAAAGGTTTTCAGCAGGAATAGATTTCTACTGGAAGTAGTGAATCATGGAGGCTGTGCAAGGCTTGAAGTTAATTAACAATGCTGTTCAAAGATATCAGGTACTATAATCTCCTTAAATTTTGAATTCTGTCCATGGATTTTGCCAAGGTATGCTGTCCATCCCACCTTTTTTTAATCTATGTAGTTGAAAGCATGGCTTTTTATTGCACTGGATGTACATAGATTTTATTTAGCAAAAAGTATTACAATAAGTAAGATTAGTAAAGAATGGGACTACAATTTTCAATGCCTGCTTTTACTCATTGATTCTAAGAGTTGAATAGGTTGAATCTTCACTTTTAGGTGCAGTGGAGGGGACTAATCTGATAAAAAAGTATTTATGTAGAATGAGACTGAGCTAGTTACTGAGACTTTTAAGCAAAGAAGTGGAAAAGATACTTTCAGGTAATGATTTGTACCATCCAAAAGTAGTCATCCAAAAGATGTAGAGAACTTCTTTCTGTCTAATTAATTTGTCACTATTCAAAAAAAAAAAGTAGGTTTGATCATCTGTCCGTTASAGAAATAAACAAAACTAGAATGAGGAAATCTTTTCACTTTTAATCATAATTTTCAATAGTTGAGAAAATTTCCAGATGATGGATGGTAAAATAACAGTTAAGGAAAAATATTTGTTTATAAACTGTGCAGAAAAAAGAGTGGGCTTAACTTACATTCCTCTTGTTGGAGCATTATGTCTATCCTTTCCCATGGTTACATACCATGTATTTTAGTATACAACTTAAATGTGCATTTTCATATGCAACCTTACAATTAATATTGAGATAGATCAGAAGAATGAGACATTTTCTGTCCAAACTGTTTTCCAACGTACATTTTTGTGGAAATAAAAATACAGTTTTCCGAATTTATATCCTGTTATTACAGAAGCAACTGTAAGTTCCAAATCAAAGTTTGCAGTCCTGCATTACTGAGTATGAATCAGTGTACTCTAAATATGCCTGTGTTGAATGAAAAGTTGTGGTTACAGAGACTTTTTCATCTGTCCGTGTAGCTTATGTCAGAAGTGTAAGCTATAGGCAAGGTGGAGTCTTCACCCTTTTGGATAGTGGACTTGAAGGTCTACAGAGTTTTGTAGAAGTTTCATTTTAGTGAAAAATGCGGGAAAAGACCCATGTAGCACATCCTCACGTAATGTACTGTTGAAGAACATAACCTAAGATTTTACATTTGGAGCTGAACATTTCCAGTTCATGTGATGTGCTTAAAGAGAAAAGTTTGCTAGTCCAGAATCCAAGCGTGGTGCCAGTAAGCTGGGAATTTACATTCACATTTTCTGAATCAAACTTCAAGAGCACATTTGCCCCGTACCTCACTCTGTGCTGTCATGATGCTTTGAAGGTTGTTTTTCAAAGCTTCTAGGATCTTCTTTTTCYGCATGAATACACAACTGCAGACATTTCCTGGGTCACTGTTGGACCAGAATAAACTGTCCTGATAAAGCAGGGCTGGAGCTGAAACTGATTCTGCAGCATGTTGGATGATTCGCTGGCATTTTTGTGCATCCTCTCTGATGCCATAACCCTACACATGATTTTATGGCTTAAATRGCGTGCAAAACCTCCCTTACCTCTGTGAAATTCACCATACAATACAATTGCTCAGGAGACACTATCATTATTTTATATGTATTTCAGAGTGTTATTGTTGTTGTATTTAATATGGGATATCTAGTGGAATTCTTATTTTATACTGTCATGCTGTCAGACTTCTAAAATTAATTCTAATTTATGAAAGTACTGAAAATGTGGTTTCAGTTTTTAAAGTGAATAAAAAACTTAATAAATGAACAGATTTCTAAATATAATAATTTATTATTATGTTTTTAAAACTACAAGATTTGTAGTCCTGAAAGGCTTTTGCTTTTTTTGCAGAATAGAGAAAAATGAAAAAGTGTCTCTCAGCCTTCAAGCTTGTTTCTAAAGGTTAGAAAATGCAGTAGAATGCTCTAGAGGGCCTGGAAATCTGAGTCTTTAAAGGGAAAGGGAAGAAAAAAGGTCTGTTAGTCTGAAAATTGGACCTCAAGGGATATAGAATATGTGTCAGGAGACTCCTTTTTTAATACTTTGTTGAACAAAAAGACAGCTGRTATTTTAAACTAGCTTGGCCAGCTCATTACAGTGTGTTAGAGAGTACATTTGTTTTCTGCAACAATAAAAAAAAAAAGTCTAAACACTGTTTTTTTGAGTATGATTAACAGCTATTTCTTTATTTCTCTATAATGTTAATTACTAGGACATGCATAAAAGTTGTACCTCTAAGGATCTGATTCTAAACTCATTGAAGTAAAAGAGATACTTTCATCATTTTTCAGTTAGTTTTCAGTCAGGCTGTATATCACCATCCAAACAAAAAACAGTACAACAGTTGTGCCTAAAGATAACGTTCCTCTCTTTGCTTTTATTGGCCTATTGTGAAATAATTTGAGGGGTTTTTTTCCAGTTCTTGACAAAGATAAATTATCATGATTAATACAACTGGCATCCTGTTCAGCAGGGAAAAGATAAGAGTGTAGTAACTCATTTGTTTTTGCATTGATATGTTAAGTATTAGAAGCACGAATTTTTCACTAGGGCTGCATTTTTTCAGTAGGAATTTTTTTTTTTTTTTTAATTTAATTTCTGAGTCTGATCTATCTTATAAGTACAAATTACCTATTCCATCAACACTGGACCTTACCTGACCTACTTTTTTTAATCCAAATCAATCTTTCATTTTGCGGTTTCATTCCACCAGTATGTGCAGCTCAGAGACCCTGCTGCACTCTACAAACACACCATGGGCATGGAAAGACTTTTACAGTTGTGTGCTGTCCACAGAGACATGGGAAAATCCTGCTGTGCTGGAAAGTGTAAAAACTCCCTTAACCCTCATGAGTTCTGTGTGTGCCCAGCCAGCATAAAAATGCCTAACTAGATTCTGGGCTGAATTTAATAATGGCCCTCACCAACATCACATGGAAGTGATCATTCCTCTTTAATCAACCTGTGGGACAGCATCTGGAGCTATGTGCCTAGTTTGGGCTGCCCAATGTGTAGGAAAGACATGCAGGGAGTCCAGTGAAGAGCCAGCAATGTGGTCAGGGGCAGGAGAGCACTTGATGGATGAGGAGGGGCTGACCTCGTCTTGCTCAGCCTGGAGAGAGCTCAGAAGGCACTTGATTGCTCTCTAGAGCCACGAGGTGGGAGACTGTACAGAAGATAGGGCCAGACTCTTCTGAAAGGTCCACAGCAGAAGGGTGAGAGACAACAGACACATGCTGCAGCAAAAGGAATTCTGGTGAAATATCAGGAGAAAAATGTGCATGATGAACATAATGAAACATTGGAACAGGCTGTCCAGAGATGTCAAGGATTGTCCATCCTTGGAGATATTCATCACAAAACTGCATAGGGCCTGGTGTGACCTGATGTGACTCTKAATTTGGACACATTTGAGCAGTAGCTGAGCAAGATTGTCCGCAAAGGTCCCTTCCAAGACAAATAATTTTGTCATTATATATAAATGCTATTCTCAAATATAGATTCTGTGTTCAACCTTGTCAATGAAACATGCTTTAAATGAAGGAAATCATGGCTTTATTCCCTGCTTGCACCCCTCCCACCTCACCACTCATTTGCTTTAAAGACTGGAGAAATCCTGTTAAAATTTTGACCTTTTTTTAGTTCTAAATAGTTGTGAGGATCTATTAAGACAGTTATACAAATTTTAGGAGGCTTTATTTTTGTACCATTATTGATATATGTTTTTAGAAGTAGTAACAAGAAATACAAGAGTGGCTTTGATTTTATTCAGAAATTGTAGGAAATATAAAAGCAGCTTGTTTCCAAATAATGATGCAATGTATAAAATTCTAATCTAGTTGTAATCATAAAATGCAAATTAAAACTAGGGGGAACAATTGTATATTTGCTCATTTAATGTGTGAGGAGATGGAGTTCTTCTTCAAGAAATAAGTTTTCTTCTGTAAGAAAATAAAAACATCAAATCCCAGCAGACCTTCCTAATGAAGCTGATCTTGAAACACAGTTCTTTTATGTGGAAAAGAAAATGACCCCAGAATTTAAACTAAAAAAATCTGTGATCTTGAAATGTGCCCTATTGGTTTCTCAAAGTGCCAAGGGTACTCTGATGCTTCTATAAACACATCTTAATAATGGTATAGATTCAGGGGTTTGCTAGCAGATGGACAATTCCCTCTTGAGGCAGAACAGCCAGCAGTGTCATTATCATCCTTTTTCATGAAGGAATTGTTTAAAAAAAATGTCACAAGCTTTTTTAAACTGTAGTATAAGCTTTATAATAAGTAGTTTCTGGTAACTTAGCTCTACTGCAGTAAGCAGAATTCTTGGAATTCTGTTTTCTCTTTTCCCAGTAGAATACTGTAATAATTTTTTTGCACTTAGAGAAGCTCTCATGGAGAGTTCTCTGTTGATTTACATGTATATATTGTTTTATAACACTCACGTTAAGTAATGAAAACCACTCAAATAAGTACTTTACTCAAATGTAAGGAGACAAACGTCTTAACTCACTCCAGTGCAACATTTAAATTTTGTGCAATGTAGAGCTGCTTCCAAGTGAAAGGGAAAATTTATGAAAACACCGTAAGAAAGGCTTAAAGCCATGTTTTCATTCAGGAGCATCGGGTTCTTGAAAAATTTTCTCTATTCCCTAGCCATTATACATGTTTTTATTTTTCATGTAACCCAGCACTAGGCATGTGCTGTCACTAGATTTAAGATAAATAAACAGTAAGTTCCTTTGGTTCTGGGAAGGCAGAGAAGTAGTGGGAGATAGAACTGTGTCTTGCGAAGTTGGCACTATGTGGGGCATTCAGGACAGAGGAACACTGTGCTCAGAATTTGTTTCTCTTGCCCCACCTTCTTCACCTTTGTGGAACATGGTCTGTTTTCTGCTGGCTGGAGTCCCCTTTGGCTAATCTCTTCTTCAACATATTCTCCTTTTGTGTCTACTAAATTGAATTTTGTATGCAGAAGATAAGGACAAAATGTCTGATTTTTCCTAGTCCCTCTAACAGGTGATGTTATTTCTTAATGATTAACAATATATTGAAGGAAAACATAGATTCTAGCACTTCAAGACTCTCTTTTCCTTTCACTAGTTGGGGATGGTGGTGGGATAGGGCTGTGTGTTTATTTTTTCTTTTGCTTATATAGAACAAATAGAAGCAGAATTTGTTTTGTTCAATATCCTTCATTACTGCAAAAATAAAATAAAAAAAATATTAGCAGACAGCAAATTTACAATGTAAATAGAAGATTAATTTTTCAGGTTACTACTGCAATGAAATCCTAGAAAATGTGCATGGAACTTAAAATATGAAAGTACTTCTACTAAAAGCAATAAGACTGTGTTTTCCTCAAGAAACAGACATTAATGTATTGCTCTGAATTGAAGCAGAGAATTCAACTCTTCATGTAATCAACTGCTGAAGGAGTACTTAATTAAAAAAACCCTGGTTTTGTAGTAAATGCRGGCCATTTCACATTACTCCAGCCTCTCATCTGTCTCTGTTGCTAGCTGATACAATAAGTAAGGTAACAAATCAGTCTCAGAACTGTATTCTGCTGCTTTTGTGGGCCATAGCTCTTATTGAGCTAAAAGATCAATTTAACTTATCACCATGGCACTCCTAATGGTCAGGTGCTTTCTGCCTGTAGGAAAGATTTTCTGCAGCCAAATTCGAGATTCATACATGAGAGTTAGTCACTCCAGCCAATTCCCAACTTCCTTTTTCATGTTTCTGGATTTGTCAGATTCTCCAGATGAATTGTTAAATATGGAATTCACGCTGGGGTTCATGCAGCGAGGTGAGGGGAATTGTTTCCTGGAATGGCTTCATTCTCTCAATACACAAGGTCAGGTATAGATACCTTACTCCATTTGTTCTTACTCATCTCCACCCCTGTGGAGGAGCAGTTTTCTGCTGGAGAACATGACAGAGCCAGAATGTTCCACTGAGAATGAAACATCTCTGTGATTGTCCCCAGTTGAATTCTTTGCACAACCCTGCAAAACAAGCATTTTTCCTGTTATATGAAACAGCCAGTCCCTACCACTTGTTAGCACAAATAAGCTTCTGGATATCCAGACCAAAGGCAGTGATTTTACTCCATTGGGACACTGAAAAACTGCTTGATTTCTCTCTCTTTCCTCTATGCATTTATTTGTCACCCCTGAATGCTATAGTTCCAAGTTTTAGTTTAATTTGGTTTTAGTATTAAAAAAAAAAAAACAACCCAACCCCCCAAAATGAAACTACAGAGAAATAATATTCTAATATTAGCAGTGGTAAAGTGAAAAGCTGCATTTTAATGCTAAAAGTGGCTCCTTTTTGATGTTTTAACAGAACAGCTTGACACTTTGCTTCTCTGGGAAAAAATAAAAATTAGGATCAGCAGTTGTTTCTAATTAGAGTAGAAGCTGGTTTTAATATTTTGGAAAAAATGGTTCTGAGGTAACATAAAGACCCTCTTTTATTTCACCTTCCTGTTCAGAGAAATATCTGTTACGTTTTTGACCAAAAAGCAAGGAAGTTAAAATGAAGAAATAATAAACAGAATGTGAATTTAAGCATTTTCCACTTTGTGGGAAGAATGATGTTTCTTGGGCTATCATGAGTTACCAGTGATGTCTCACTGCATATGTCATGGAATCCTTTATTCAAACAGATGATTTTGAAGGTGGCATGATGTGGGATAACATCTCAGGGTAAACGTCCAACCTTTTGACATATATTTGACCATTTTCCTTTCTAGTATCTAATCAGTGTGTCTTAAATTCCTACTGTGCATTGGGATCAGCACAGATAACGTTTTAAAATGTTACTGTAAATCCTTCTCCTCCTTCATATGTGGCCCATATGGCATAATATTTCTGATGAAAACTGATATATGTGGCACATTCCTATAATGTCAATAACACCATTCAGATGTGGGATTCAGCTCTGACAAAGTGGTTGTGTTTTGCAAAGAAATGATGGTGCACCAGGACACATAAAAATCGTAAACTTGTTTGCTGGCAGTGTGATTTTGGGTGGGGCTTCCCCCCCCCCCCCCCCCCCCCCCCCCCCCMCCTGGACCTGTCATTGAGGCATGTGATAAACAACAGCACGAATGCTGGGGAACCACATTATATCTCTGTATACTAGATGACAACTGTGAAAGCTTGGCATCAAAGTGCTGTGAGACAGTTGATAAAATCAACTCCCTCAGGCATTTGTATTTTATGTTACTTGACTAATTTAGAGGCAAAAAAAAATTAGTAAATTCAGTATTAATTTACTAAAGAGGAACTCCCCTGCAGTTTTATACAAGTCATGGGGAAGTTCTTTGAAGGCAGCAGAATCTGAATTGGGGATGAGCTCAGCTGAGTGGCCTTTTTGGTCAGTGTCTGTAATATGTATATTGGGCCTGATGTTATGTACTCAAAAACAGGACCTCTGTGTACCTGTACTGAATGTTCCAGAGCTACACAATCCTCCAATATAATCCACAACAGATATTGTTGTAATGGTCGATTTAGAGACAGAAGGGTTTACAGAAAATAATTAGTGGTATTCTGTGCATTTAAATTATAATACTGATAAGGTGCATGTGGATGAAAAAACTTTATATTTAAAAGTAATTTCAACCAGGACTTAGATCATGGTTCTGAGCTGAGCAAAAAAAAAGCGAAATTGTCTGACTRGTCCTGTGATTATGGTTAAGAGAAGACGGGAAAGATAGATTAAATGTAGGTGGAGAGGAAAGGGTAGGGAAACCAATGTGATTGTTGAATTGGAAAAGTTTGCAAGACTGCCAGTCTTCTCTAAGACATAGTTATAAAGGTCTGTATTGATGAAGTGCAAAAAATTCAGTGAGAGAGAAAGATTTGTAGCAGAGAAATGCTCTTGGTTTTTATCTAGATTAGTATACGCAGATTTCATGTCACCATACCTCCCTCCCCCATCTCCTCTTCCTGCTAGACTSCAAAAGTATTTAGGTCAAACATCACTTTCCTTCTGAAAAGGGTATCTTACAAGTATCTTTCTTTGACTCTTTCTAGCTAAATATGCTGAGATTAAGGAAGATCTTTCATATTGAAACTTCTATTTAGTCATGTTAGTTCATGTTGTTTATTGGTTTCTATGTTTTTATTAAACTTTTTCCAGTATTTCTTATCAAGGTGTGATTAATCTATTTTGCTTAATTATGATGGGGTTTGTATGACTTTAATRATTTTGTATGTCTCTAATAATTAGAATGGTTTATACATAAGCCAGAATTGTAGGTGGAATCTAAAGGAACTGTGCACGTGACTTTTCATTTCCTTGGGTGCTCATTACCCAATTCCTTTGAAATTCTTTCATTAGCCAATCTTAAAATCCCAAATCTTAATTAAAATAACAGGACAGCCTTTGGAGACCTCTTAGCATGGAATACAAAGCATTTAATTTTTTATTATGAGAAAATTGGGATTTTTTCACTGGGGGGTTCACAGGAAATGTGTTCTCTTGACTTCATGTTTCATTGTATGCCCATTTCTGAATTCCATGGGCTATATGATCATTGTTAGGCTTTGCTGTAGGGTTGATCTTCAGGGATGCTATTTAACAATATATAGGATAAATGATTCTTCAGCCTGTTTTCAATGATGGGTAAATCACCATTTAGATTATAATTTTCAACCTTCTTTCCTTCTTCTGCCATTGCATAATGAGACATTTTCACTGTAATTATCGTTTTCAGCACAAAAAACACATAAATAGCAGATTACTTTTTTAGTACTACCTGAGAAAGAAAAGAATGAACAGCAGGACTCATTTTCAGTTCCCTGTACTTCAAAAGAATTGTAATGGATTATTAAAAATAATGTGAAAACAAGCACTTTTTCACAATACTCAACAGAAAATTATGATCTTTTCCTTTTAGTGCTTTGCTACTGATTCTTCTCCTTGGAGACATTCTGACTTCATTTCAGTCTGCCTCTGTAGTTTTTTGCTTTCTTTTCCAAATTTATTTGAATTTTGCCTGTGCGGGATGCACTGTGAGGAAGGTGACACAGCATGGAGGATGCCAGTCCCTGTAAGGGTTGATCATGGCAAACTGTTCCTGGGCAGCAACCTGCTGCCAGTATTGTGTCTGCTAGTATTCCTTCTGTCTGATAGTGTTGTGGTCTTCTGGGTAGGGAAATAAAAAGAAAAAAAAAAGTCTAACTGGGAAGAGGCTCACTGAAATAATTCAGAAATAACTGCTAAGCAGCATAGAGGTTAAATGTTAAAACTAGTTTTCAGTTCTAATTTTATGATCTGCACTGAAGTAAAGTAAGCTCGGGTAGTGAAAGATGGAAATAACTATATAGCATTTTCTCAGAACAATTTCTTTCTATTACGTTTGATAAGAACTTTCATTTTTAGAGGCTTTTAGATAAACATCCACATCAAGGTAGAAAGCTACTTTTCGTGAGAAATTCACCAAGAAATGTAAGATTTTTTTTTTAACAGATGCAGCCACAACTCTGTCTGGCCCATTACCAATGATCCAAGAAAAATACTCTGCTGTACTTTTTAATATTTGTTAATATCCAGTTCTCTCTCTCAATTAAATTATTCTATCCATCTTAAATATCTCTAGAAATGCAGACATCTGTGTATGTCAGCCCATTTGTGTTTGATGAGGACATCTAGGAGAGTGATCTTTCTCAATACAGTAATTCTTAATGTTTAAACTACACTTTCTTAGTTTGGTATGGTTGAACAACTCCGTCACTTAAAAATAATGGCACAAAAAAAAAATAGACTCAAAACATTATTTAAAATTAAGATCTCCATAATAGAAATCTGGTTAAATTTACACTCCTGTGGGAGAGAAGAGAGTGATATTTTGAAGCATATTAACTGAATTTCAATTTACAATTCASAGAAAACTCAGTACTTTGGAATTGTCCGTGAAAATGTAGAAGGGATTTTTTGCTTTGTTTTGTTATTTTAATAAGCGAATGGAAGAGACAAGACTGTGTGTACAGGATTTTACAGGAAAAGGAGTGGAGGGGGGAGAGCTGGGTTAAAAATATGTTCCCAGATATTTTTGGTCCACTCTTACAGATTGTGTGTTGCTGATCATAATACGTACAAAAAGGACACAGAGTGTATTCCTCAGAACATACTTGACATTTTGCTGGTTTTATACCCACTGCCTCCAAAAAATTAGAATTATAGTGTCTGACATATCATTCATCTAATTTCATCCCCCAGATGCAGAGATTTTTATTATCCTTGCCATCCTTTCTGCAGTATTCTCATTTGCCATTGATACCTGTCAATTTTGGTAACCCATAACCTATGGACACTTTTTATGTGAGTTCTAAAGGAAGAAGCTTGTAAACTGTGCAGGGCAYGGATCCCGTCTTCATATCCCTTTATATATTTTTTAGACACTGTAGATTCTATTAAAGAAAAGCCAACAAACCTAACATGTATTAATTGTCTTGATCATATTTTAGCTGCAATACAAATTCCTGGCATATCTCACTGAGTAATGAGAATATCATTTGTAATTCTTATTCATAGACACAAAATTGGGGCAGATCATAGCAAAAATGATTGTTTGCTTCCTGCTACTGAAATGTTAGACATGTTATCTCAGACTTCCAAACCATTTGGCCATCAGAGAGCAGACTGTTATCTGTTCTGACATTAATCTACTTGCAACGGCTACTTTGGTGCACAGTTTCAAAATGACAACAAACATGCACAATGCATCATAATCATGTCCCTTTCAGGAATAAGAACTGCAGAAAGATTTCTTGAACTAAAGAAGGTGTCTTTGCATCTGTGGGAACTAAAAATAGCCTTTTTGAAGATGTGGCTGTAAGGGATGTTTCCCAAAGTATCGCATGGGGTTCACAATATGTTTTTAGGGGCGATAAAATGCAGAATCATATGTATGCATAATAGGCAGGCAACATTCAGTCTAAATTCAATCAAGAATGAAATGCTATTACGTGCAAACACCTCCTGGGCTTGTGCAGAGGTAATGGAGCATATGAAATAGATAAAGTGACAGCGAAGAGAGGAAGAAGATATGTGGCTTTCCCTACAACTTTGTTTAATAAAGCTTTCAACATACATTGTGGATATAATGTGTTGTTTTGTTTCTATCCAAATCCCCTTAGTTTTTATTCCATGCATTTTGTAGACTGTAATTTGGTGATAATGGCTTCTTTGCACAGCTCAGGAGTGATGAACAGGAATAACAAGGTGTGTTAATTAGAGGATGTGCATGTCCTTCCCAATACCGAGATCTTTCTTGAGTGGAAGAAAGTAATGTTTTGCTTGTAAGAAGCATCAGTAAGTATTCGGTATTGAATATTTAGGGAGAATAAATATGAAAAGACTGATTGGAAACCAGTCTGTGTATGAGCCAGGTGAAAAGACTCACCTGTTTTCAGCCTTTCCTTACTTCTTACATGTTTATTACTTCTGTGAAACATGCTTTATGAAATCTGTAGTTCTTGAAGTTTGTCTTCTGCATTATCAGTGGTTTTGGTTTGGTGGGTTTGGTCTATGTTGTAAACTTCCAAGCCACACTGCCTGAGTGAGGAGCAGATTTGTATTGCTCTGCCTGAGAAGGGCTGCAACTGCAACATGATTCAAGGAGTCAGGACGTGGTCTCCTTTCCCCCTTGCTCTAGTTGGGAGCAATCTGCTCAGACACAGGGAATTTATTCCTTTTTACTCCCTAAAGGGAGATGCAGTTGAATTCTCAGATGAACTGTTTGTGTTGTGTCAATCTTGTCAACATTTTCAGACTTTCTCATTCCAGTGGAAATTTGTGATGACTAAATAATTGGAATGTGATACAGTCATGGGAAGCATTTTAATATGTATTGTGTTTACTAGTTTTTTTAATTCCTTGATTTATCTAAAAGTCAAGTGTTTGGAGACTCTTCTTAGCAGCAGCTAGAAAGTATGTATTAGTAATATAAATAATGTATTATGCCAACATAGTAACAAATCAAACTCTTCCTGTTTACTACTGAAAGAAGATCTATTTATAACACTACAGATTTCCCTATAATTTAGAAAAACAAAAAGAAACATCTTGCATAGGATTTGGCATAAATTTGAATGAAGACAACATTGCGCTTAACAAATATTTTGAGTCTCACATAACTCTCTATTTGCAACAGATCTTTCAGTGTTTTAGGTTACATAATTTGTATTTTATAGAACTGTAACAAATACAAGAATAAATAGGTTTTAAATGGGACTAAAAGAGGGTTTTATCACACTTGAGAGCATGAGAAATAGTTTACTGAGTCAAATCATCATTCTTCTGTCTAACCCAGGAAAATGTCTCTGGTGGTGACATTAGGGCAGGTTGAACAGGGGGAATGTACCAGCCTGACTGCCTTCTGCTGTGTGTTACCCTTATACTGGCCTATCCCTAGCATCCACAGCTCTTGGATTTGGGACATCAGGAGTCCTTGTAGCATCTATTTTTCAGCCTATTGTTCATGAACATGTCTAATCCCTCTCTGAAACTGCTGATTCTCTTGGCCCTCATGACCTCCTGTRAGCAAGCTCTATATACTCAGTACATGCTATGAAAATAAATACATTTTTTTCATTCTAAAACAGTTACTACAATGATGCAGCATACTCCTGACCTGTCTCTTCTATCTTTAAAGGAAATACACACTCAGGAGTGAAATTTTCATTTTATGTAATGTTGTCAGGTTTCCCAAAACTCTTTTCTAAAGGATCTTGTAAAAAGACTTCGTATGTGTATGTGTCCTACCTGAACTGGTGATGAACTAGATCATCCTTCTCTGCATGCTTGTGGGCTTCTTTAAAGCCCAGGAGTTTCTTTAACAAAAAAGTATGGCAGCTATGGGACACCAGTTTCAAATCCTAGTGCTGGAGCTGTAGGATTGAAGCTGTGCTCTCTGGTCCCATCTCCTGCTGCCACAGCCTCTCGGATCTCCCTCCTCACAGGCAGTTTGTGTCACTCCTGGTTACAGACCCATCTTACTCTTCAGACCTGGAATATAATTCCTGGTTTAATTTTTAGATGGGGTAATTAATCTTGTCTTATTTTAAACTGCTTTTTAGTATATAATAGGATCCCAACACCAACACGGCCTTTCTTTCCTGTAGTATTTACATCTATATGTTACAGTGCACACCTTACTGTTACTCTGTCACCAAACTTCTGAGAAATGATATGTCAGCTAAAGTAAAACAAGCTCTTAATGTCTTAGCTAAGAAATTGAGGCCAGCATTTTTAATAGAAATAAAAATAGAGAAAATTAAGTGCTAACCTGCCATTTTGCACTGTCATTCCATAAAACATATCATACTACAAAGAAACTACAATGACAAGGAGAGGCCAATTTTAACATCTAAGCTAACTTTGAGGAAGAAATCATTTAGCAATTGTTCTTATTATTGGCAGTCTTATTACAGACAGTCTGCAGGTACTGTTTCCCATCCCTCCTGTTCTTTCTTCATTGTTATCAAGTAATCAAAATAAAAGCTGAAAGAGTATTAGCTCTAAGAAATGCACGTGATCATGTTTTTATTCAAACCAACATTAAAAGTTCTATGGAAAATGATGCTATAAATTAGCACAAGGTTCTATTTATTCTCTGTGCTGGTTTTAATAGCTGTTTTTTTCATAAAGGAAGGGTAAGTATAATAAAAAGATCTTGAAGGAGATTTGAAAGTCTGTGCAGTCCAGATTTTTGCAGGCAGGATCAACTAGACTTAGATCATTTCTGACCAGTTTCTGTCTAACCTTCTCCATAAGATTTTTTGTTTTCTGTATCTTTGCAGATTTTTTTCCCACAACATTGCAGTCCTTGCCAGTCAAAAGATGTTTGTCTCCAACCTTAATGTCCCCTGTTTCAATTTAAGCTAATTACGTCACCACAATGAAAATTGAGAACAGTTTACTCTCTCTCAGCAATAACCTTGAAGGGTGGTACTTCAAGTTTCTCTAGAGTAAAAAAATCCTGCTCCTTAAAATCTCTATCCTTGTTTCTAGATTAGTGACCATCTGTCCAGTCATTTGCTACCCATTCTGATGCTAATCCAGTTTTTCAGCTAGTTATTTTAAAGCTTTGGTCTTACTGATTTCTCAGGTTTTTTTGAGACTTCTTTGACTTGTGTTCCTCTTCTCAAGTTCTTGCTGCTGGTTGGGTTTTGCATCATTGTGAATATAAAAAACCTATGCTCTATTCCATCAATAATTAATATTGATTAATATTAGGCATAGGACAAATCTGTATGTAGCTTCACTTGATATTGCGTTCCCMTATAGTGTATTCAAATTATGTTTGTTTTGGGGTTTCCCATCAGTTTCATTTTCACTTACATCCAAATGTCCTGCTTGTGGTAACATCACATGGGCAGTATTAGAAGCCTTGCTATGGGCATCAGGCACAACTTCTACCTGTGGTTCACTGTTGGTAAATCTTACAGCTCTGGATGAAGGGAAATGCAGTTTTCTGCTTATTATTTACTCTTGATAAATGGTTGGCTGTATTACTTGTTACTATTTTCCCTTCTCAAAGGTTGTTTAATCATATGTTCTAAAAATGAGCTAGGGATAATTCACCTCAAATTTCCTCGGTAGTTTTCTATGCCTCTTTCAAAAGTGAGGTTTATTCATCCATTGCAGGTCCTTAAATATAACTGCTAGTGCCCATGAGGTTTCTTGAGCCAGTTCCTGAGTATTATAGCTGAAATTCATGAGCTGTCACATCAGAATTCATATTGAGTTAGATAAGAACGATGTCACACCAATAACAACGTTAGCATTGTTTGTTTATTGTCTTTCACACAGAGACCTTCTGCCTTGAAGCTGTTGACATAAGTATTAGTGCTAGAACAAACCTTTTTTCAGACTATCACTTCAAAAGTTTCAGTGACTGCTTTATTCTGTTTAGGTAAAAATGTTGAGGCAAAATAAGTTTGCAAGCTTTATGGCATCTGCAAGAATAATCTCCGTCTTGCACAACATTACAGAAGAGAAATGAGCTATAGGTTTGAAACTCTTGTTTCCATAAGGGGATAACAAACACTGTGGATAATAGTACAAAAAGCTGTTTAGACTCTCTGTCATGGGTTGTAGTCCTTATCCAAATATTTGCYAGTTTTATATTACTTATATGTGTAAGTGTGTGAGCATGTGTGCATACATATCTATATTTTAATACATATATATTTTTTCCTGGTAGAAGATGTAATGAAGACCACCATCAAAATAAATCAAACTAAATCATCAGGTAGCTAGAAGGATTGRTAACAGCAAATTCTGAACAATAGCCTGAGTAAGCAATGACTTTGAGATTGAGATAGTGAACAAATATCTGAAAATATTCTTCCAGTAAGAATACTAGGAAATACATGCAAGAATAAATTATGGACAATTAGTACAGGTGTCCTCAGGCTGCTCCATGAAGTTGTTCCAAACCAACTGTGCCTTTTTAAAGAAAATTTCATGGAGTGTGCAACAATGGAGACTTGACTCTGACCTCTTTCTCTGCTGTGCACACACATACATACACAGATGTTGTGGTGCTGCAGTACTGTGGATGTGTCTTGATTACAGACAGGCTCACTGCAGCTGTTATAAATGAGATAAAGCTGGGGAGCAGATGCAGCAACAGGTAAGTGGTTCTATATTCAGTCAGGTGAGACTCATCAGGTCTCATTAACTCAGGCTATTCCTGAAAGGCTCTGTACTGCTGAGTTGGCCCCAGAAATCACACAGCTGTGTTCACACCACGCTCTGTGTGCATTAGTTAAGTCTCTCTGACCTAAGCTAGTTCTTTACTGGATCAGCTGTAGAGCCTCTTCCCCGTGTTGTATTTAGTCCAGAACTGGGGCTAACTCCACAGCTAACTAAGGATTGTCTGTCTTTCTGGAGTGTGCATCTCAAATATCAGTTAGCTCCTTTCTTTCATATCACTTCTTTTCCTATACCTCCAACCCTTCCATCTCAAGCCTCTACCCTGCTGTTCCCACTCGTTCCTGTTCCCCACCCTTCATACACCTGCCTTGTGCTTAGTCTGAAGCATTTGCCTTCCTACACAGGTGAGAGGTTAATGGTTCAGGAAGCGGGATGAGTACAGCTGTCCAGAAACTACAGTTCACTCTCCCAGGGAATGTACGTCCATTTTCAGTGGTACACCAGAGTCTGGGCACCTAAGCTCTTGAGTGAATGCTGCTGTGGTAGTTTCTGCTTTTTATTTTTGCTGCCTTTTTTTTTGTTCAGTATGAGTAATGAGTATGCTCATGCTTTGTGGCTTTTTAGGGTTTGAGAGATTGTTAATCTGTGGACAGAGATTCAATTTGGAGTTAATTCAATAAGCATGCCCTCAGCCAGAAATTCTCTGCAACTGTGTGCGAGTATAGAAAACTCCCCTAATGTATCTCTTATGTGACTTTAGTTGTTTTTAGTAGAGAACATTCCTCCAAGATAGTAAACTTGTACGATCTGATTTCCATATGCAATGTCTTAGGCTGTGGAAGACAGTTTGAAACATTTTCCTTTGATCTACAGTGACATTAGAAAACAATAAACCACCAGCCCTCCAGAGAACAACCTTGGCATACATGATGAATCTGTTATAATTATTTGTTATCTCTTAATGCCTGTACATCTGCAGCAGTGAGTAATTAAAGTTTGAAAGGAAGCTAAAATTTTAAAACTGATTACAGTCTTTGCAGTTTTTCAGAACTACATTTGATTTTGGGTTATTTTTGTTTTGTTTTGAAGAAACATAGGGGTCATATTCAAATAAGTTAAAACATCCTTTTATACATATTAATCTACACCTGGAATACAGACTAAGAAGATATGATATCACAGCAGCTACTCCACTGTCAGGAATCTGTTTAGAAAAAAAAAAAGAAAAATTTCTGACCACATGTCTTCTCTATTACTACACTCTTAATGCCCTACACCACTGCTATTGGTGTTGCACTTCTTTGGGATTCTCTCTCAATTTCACCTTCATCAAAATGACAATGTGTAACTTCAGGTAGCTGTACACCAACAACTGCCATTGTCCATTCCTCACCTACCCATCTTCAGTAAGGCAGCCCAGCCATTTTGCATTTCCACTGGCAGCTTCCCTCTGTTCCTTTTCCTTAGAGCTGTGTCCCTGTTACACCTGTCTTCTGACCTTTCTTGGCAC
Organism: Parotia lawesii; assembly: GCA_003713295.1. Taxonomy (NCBI): domain Eukaryota; kingdom Metazoa; phylum Chordata; class Aves; order Passeriformes; family Paradisaeidae; genus Parotia; species Parotia lawesii. The sequence continues at coordinate 635,337 of RAHM01000067.1, read as the reverse complement.
AAGGCAGAGGCTGAGAGCAAAAGGAAGGTCATGGGGATAAGTTGGCATGGTGGCATCAGTGCCACTACTGCCCCAACTAGAAATGGTCAGCCAGTGGCATCTCCATAGCCCTGGAGACCCTTCCTGGGGAAACAGCTGATACAGAGTTTAAGGACATGCTAAGGCACATCTCCTAAACTTGTTGGTTTTGTTTTGTTTTTAACTAGAATATATTATGCTGTCATGGATAAATAAACTGATGTTGCTTTTAGCTGGTTCATCAGCACTACAGGATAATGGCATCTGTTCAGTCTTACGTGTAATCTTTCTCCTTTATTTCTTTGTGCAGTTGCTTATTCTTGTTTCAGCCCATGTTTCTAGAGAGTTTTTCAAATCCCTTGGACATGGCTACAATTTACATCTTTGCATTTTCTAGTGCTTGGAATGAAGGTATTTAGAAGGATACTCTGGAGGGATAAAGTAGAAGCAAAAGAAATGGTAGATTCCTAAACTCAGTTTTCTTTTGTTAATAATTAATAGCTGACAAAAAAATTGCTTTCAGATGTAACTCTCAAGAAAAATAACTCTTACTTTTTCTGTCTGTGGAAAAAGCCTCTGGAAAGAAGTGTGTCTGCATATGTATACGTGATAATTTTCAAGAGAAAAGAAGGAATAAGGTCAAAAAGTTGAATAAGAAAAAATTGCCAAGATAGATACATTTTTCGGTTCCATAGACTGTAAAATACCTCCCAGTTTTGCAGGCTGCTATTTGCAAAAAAACAGTGACCTCAGTCTGGAGTCCTTCCAGGATTCAGCTCTTGAAAAACTGCTTGTCACAATCTAGCATTTCCATAGGGAGACACAAATCATTAATTTTTAAAAATATAACACATTTGAGAGCTCTTGTTTCCACCTCCCAATATGGCCTTTCAGTAACTGACTTTTTTGTTATGGTAACAGGGAGGGGGAGAGCGGGAGACAGGGTCCAGATGCATCATAACAGCCTCCCGGTTAATTTGGGTTCTCCACCCTGGAGAACTGACTGCATCAATCCTCTGATAAGCCTCTATATGGTTTGACATTTTCTTGCACCTTCCTAATTTAGTGCGTAAAAAGTGAAAATATCACATATCAGATAAGGCCAAATTGTCAGGTATGTTAAACTTGAAAATTATTATTCCAGAATTTTGTATTTCTGTCTGTATTGTGCTTCGTGTCAAATTATGTGTCAATGCTACTAAAGTGAAAAACACCTCACTGGCATAGGAAAAGTTACTATTGAGTGAAAACCTGAAAATCAAGTTGGATTAGCTGATAAAGATGACCACTTTTTACTAGTGAGTTGTTAGCAGCCAGTGCCATAAGCCCTTGGGTTTAGGAATTGCAGTCTGTGAATTTTAAAAAAAAAAGCCTCTCCTGTTGAAAAGCAGCACTAGAAAAATGGATGATGTGTAGTCATTCCATCTTCAGTTATTTTCCAGCCTGACTGACACCATTATGGAACAGCATTTAGTGAATTTATGAATGTGGTCAGAATTTTTTACACAAAACAATGTGCAATACAGTTTGTTGTTAAGCTGAGGCTCATCTTTTGTAGTACATGGGAGAGCAAGCACATGAGAACAGTCTAGCAAAAACCTGGCAACGAGATTATTTCTTTCTGGAACTGTGGAAATACTTTGTCTATAAAATGTTTATATTTTACAAACATAAAAGGAATTAAGCGTAAATAAAAATATGCTACAAGGTACAGTTTCATACCTACTTTCATTCCAGTGTCCCAGGAAAAAGTTGAGTGGCTAAAAAACAAGTTCTGTTCCTCCAAAGCAAGGGAATTGCAGCCATAAAACAATGGCTTCCAATGCACAGAAAATCTTGTTTGTGGAAAAAAATGTCAGTGTTTCCGAACAAAGAAAATAGAGAAGAATATTTTCATTTTGACTTTTAATATTGTCAGGAACATTTATTATATTTATAAGTGTGTTGCAATATTATCTCAAGAAACCCTCTTCCTCTGTTTTGACCAGATTGTGATACTCAAGCTCATTGCCCCTCTGGCCTCAGTTACTCCTCAGTTACAGAATAGAAATCAGAGGAAGGTCATTAATTTTGGAGTTTTATTCATTTGGTTCCATCTTTGTTATTGCAAAGGCCCACTGTAAAATCCATATCTATACCTACTCATATATCGCCGTGTGTGTACGTGAATAAACATGCAAAGCAAATTGGTGTTCCCTGCTTTTATTCTTGTWGTGTCAATCTACTTTTTCAGTGATTCTTTCTTTTCTATTTATAACAGATACATTTCTGAAATTGTCATTCAGATAATAGAACTGTGTTTTCTGAAAAAGAAAAATGCTAATTTTTCTTCCACTGGAGTAGCATTTTGTGGCTCGTCTGCAAGCTACTAATCAATGTCTGTACTTTCTGCCCCAAGCAATGTTTACAGATGAAATATATTAACTGTTCATAGTAAGAGTTCTTCTTGTGTGAACAAGAAATAGCTCCAGTTTTTTTCTTAACTTTATGCTTAAAGACTGCTCTCAGTCAGAAATCGATTAAATATATTTAAATTATATCTGCGTGAGGGAGGGGTGCCAAGTAAGACTGATACTGATTTGAGGAAACAGGTGTTGAAAATTCGTCTCAGAGAAACTGGCATTATAGGGGAGTTCAATTGTTTTGTTGTTTTTTTTTTTTTTTTACATTATAGATTATAGATTTAAAGGTCAGAAAGATAAGTATGTTCATATACTATATATGAAACCACTCCATAGGATTTTGCATAGAGATTCCCTTTCCTACTCTTCCAAATTGTGTCTATTAAAAAAAAAAATTCTCTTTTGAATTACACAGTTCTGTTAATAGTCTCTTATATTCCTTAGTCATTTGCTCTGTATTTAAATGTACTGACTACTAAGAATTTACATGTTTTCTGTTTAAACKTTACTGTCTTCAATTTCCAACCAGTATACATTTTCAATGCTATTGTTTCCATAGTTAATAATTATTGTATTAATCAGAAAACCGTCTCAGTAGCTTTTAGCAGGAGCTAATTTACCCTTTGCAGCAAGATATATTAACAAAGGGGCAGCACCATAAAATGACAGAAAAGTCTAAAATGCGGCATAATTGCATAATGTAGATGCAGCACAGCCTTGGCACTCCTGCCCAGCTCTACAATAGTGCTGTTTGCTGTGCTCCTTTGGTTTAGCTTCTGTCTGTGAGTAGAAGCCCTTCCAACCTATTCTGCAGAAATTTAAAATCCAGTACCTGTCTTCACAGTAAGCCCCCCTTCACCTGCCTCTTGTGAATATGTCCTTTAATCTGATGGGTGTTCTCCACCAGCATTTCGAAAGGTGTTCACTGGAACAGGACAGAGAGGTGCTGCCTATTCCTGTTCCCTTGTATATTTTCCAGAGGAGAAGGCATCCATCCAGTCAGTGACACGCCTGCTTTCAGTGTGTGCCCTTGTGGCCAAGAAGGCCAAGGGTATCCTGAGGTGCCTCAGGCAGAGCATTGCCAGCAGGTCAGGAGGGGTGATCCTGCCCCTCCATTCAGCCCTTGTGAGGTGTATCTGGAGTGCTGGGTCCAGTTCTGGACCCCTCAGTACGAGAGAGACATGGGGCTTCTGGAGTGGGTAAAGTGGGAGGCAAGAAAGATGATTAAGGGACTGGAGCACCCCTCTGATGGGAAAAGGCTGAGGGAGCTGTATATACATTTCCTTCTTTCCTTTTCTGTTAATGAAATATGAACATCAGAATTTTTCAGGTTTCTACCTTTGTCTTCTGTTTTATTGTTGACTGTAATTAAGTACATAGTAACAAAAATGTGGAGGAATAAAAACTGGAAGTAAATCAAACAAAGAAACAAGCACAACCAAAAAAACCCAATAAAAATGGAAACAAAAATGAAGGCAGAAGTGTAGTTCTGAGAGTAAAACCTTTCTAAATATACCAGAAAGGTTTAAGGAACAAAACTAGGCTTGTAACTTCGTATGGTTCTCATCTTTTGGCATGACAATGAAATATGAATAAAGATCCAAGTTACTAGAGGTAGGCTAAAGTTAATTCAGAATYATTCCAACATTTCTTATGAGATAGGGTAAATAAGAAACACCTTCCCTTTCCCCTGCCCCCTACCTCAACACACAGAGCTAAATAATATTAAGTTCACTGTAAGAAAAAAATGTGTAACAGTATTTGTTTTTTTTTTTTTTTTTACAAAAGCAAAGCCAAACAAACCAGATTAAATCCTCTTTCTTCACTTTACATTTTTCTTGAGAAAAACATCTAGTGTCCTAAGGTACTAAAGGAAAACTTACCTGGCAACTTATTTTGTGACAATCCATTTTATTCTCCTTAATTGTTATTCACTTGCTATTACTGGAGAAACTACTTTCCAATAAAAGTAATCACAGATTTCCAGGGGATCTAGTAGAAACTGAGGAAGTCGTTCTGTGGGGTTTTTTTACGAGGTAAAAATTGATTCAATCTAATCATTTCCCTATAAAATTAGATAATATGTGGAGCATCTTTAGTCAAGCTATTAGCTTTCCTTCTCCACAAATGTTATTTTCTTAAATTAAAAAAAAAATCAAAAAATATCTGATTTCTTTGCTTATATTCATAATATAAAATTGTGTTTTCTCAATACTATTTTCCTTCTGTCAAAAAATGTTACAAAGAACTGATAACTTTGCTTTTGAAGTTCATTGACAAGTATATCATCTGAAAAAAACAGTAAAGAAAAGACTAAAGATGAATCCTTGAAAAACAGAACATCTGCCCTCAGTGTTCTTGGTAATACGCATTTGTTAAGTGCATTGGAGAAACCCTTAATTTGAAAAACCATTAGTTATAAAAAAGAAATAAAGTAGTACATTTTGCAAATTCATGTTCTTCAAATGGCAGCTATACACGGAGAGATTTCAGTTCTGCTGACTGATACAGAAACAGGGGAAGCTCTGTTGCTCCTAACACCGGTTCCCATCCATTAAGTTATTTAGTGGGATGGAAGGACATCAGATACCCTGGAATAGTTTTGCCTGATTGTTCAAATGCTCACACTTTACTGCAAGAAAAAGTAGCATTGGACAGCCACATCGTTTGGGGGCAAGAGGCTGTAATTCCATACACAGTTCATGTTTAGTCAGATCTACTGTTAGAGCTTTAATCCTGTCCCAGTCTTGAGTTCTTACGTGTGATTTATCACTGTGCTCTAGTTGAATGGATCTCACTATAGCCAAACACACAAATCTTTAARTGTTGTTCTACTGGTTACAGATACATCTTTAGCTTTATTCCTTTTTTTTCCTGGCAAAGGCTATAATAGAGCAAATTCTTTTTATTGCAGAATGATTCATTCACAAGCCGTGTTAAACTGCAATCTTTTTCTAGTCTCCTCTCCATCTTCTCCATCCTGTCTGCTGGATGGACTCCAGTGCAGTCCATCAAGGCATCTCAGTTATAACGAGCAAGCTGCTGATGGTTTGATCCTCTTGATCTGCTTCCAAAGTCCTCTCCTACAGACAAATGGGGAGGCAGGGTGAGAGGGAGGATGAGAGTTATCCCAGCTCCCACCATCACCATCACCTTACTTTTCACCATCACCTTACCTTACCATCACCCTCCTTTTTGGTCAACACATGGAGACTCAAATTAAGTACTCTCCATTCTGTTTGGTTTGACTAGTGTGCATCAAGAGAGTGTTGCATGCTTTGCTGTCATAACTTCCTGGCATGAACTGGACTTCCTAAGTCRTAAAGGAACATTTACAATGGCACCAACATAATTGAATGAGTGATTGTCACAAAAAAAAACCACACAAAAACTTCTAGGATGCTTTTTTGTGCATCTCATGCAACAGCTGATAAGCTGTCACTGGTGGCTTCCCCCAGCATCACTGATGGAGCTGATATATTCACTTAGACAGCGATGAGAGCTGCTGAGGCAGTTCTTGAGGTCGCCCTAAGTGGACATAAACGTACATGCTTAGGAAAACTTGCACGGCATAAAACACTCGGGAAAAAACAAATTCATAGTGTCTGGTCTGTTAAAGTTCTGATTTCCCTGGCAGGCACCAATCAGCTATCAACTTTGCTAAATAGTTACACTTGATTTTCATATTTCCTAAAATTTTCCATGCTTTGGGGGGAAAACACAAAGCAGTTAATAGTCAAAAGAAAAGTTGTTTCAAAAGAGAAAACTCCACTGCATTTTATTGCTTTCATTGTTTCATAATTTTATGTTTAAATATAGAGGGTATGTAAATGACCATTTTCTCTCATATTCTCTTCCTGCTTAGTGACAAGAAAACAAATTCAAATTGTGTTTGGGAGGAATATCTTAACAAAGCCAATTTTATTATGCAAATGAATTGTAGGTGTTGCATATCTGCATTTTCTGAAATTGTTAGCAAGTTTTTTCCAAAGCTTTCTCTCTTTCTAGGTGTGTGTATATAACACATTATATTTAGAGAGCCAATCAGCCACAAGAAACTTAGTTGTTTAAAGTAAAAGTTGTCTTGACTATACATTTTGGAAGTTATCAGTTCATTTTTTGTTAAAATTTAAGGTTTAGAGTCTAAAGTTTTCCAAAAGATAAGCAAATAATTTCCTCAACAACTATTTAATGGAATTATGCTTTTCCTGAGTCTATCATGGTGAGTTAGCTCGGAAGAGCAAATAGCTTCATAGGATAAGAAATATCTCTTCCTTCTCCCTTACATTCTCATATTAATCATCCACTTGTACTCCCGTGGTTCGCTGGTTCATTTCATTAAACAAGGTTGGGAGTGGACCAAAACAAATCATCCCAAACAGTTGTGGTCTTCAGCCATGGGTTGTAAATGACAAAAAATGCTTCCAGTTTGCTCTTAACATGGAAGAGCTTTTCTAAATTGCCATTTTGCCCAAACATAATTTTTTTCGGTCACTCACTATTAGCATTTTTATACTTAGTATAAAATAAATAACAAACTGTATTTGACTGGGAGCATGTAAGCAGCAACCTTAACTCTTGTTCATATGTTTGAATTCAGCAAAGGGAGGTGAAAACTCCTGGCTTTGGTGTGAGAAGAGTTTCTTCAGATATTAAAGAGTGAACACCCATAATCAGCACTAGTAAACGATTAGTCAAATGTGTAAATCTTGATACCATCCTGGAATTCAGCTATTTCACTTTGATAGCACTTGCCATTAAGTCAAGGAAATTAAAAAAAAAAAAAAAAAAGACTGGATAGATTTAAAGATCCTTTTATAGAAACTAGCATGGCCAGAGTCACAAATGTGTAGGCTGTAGCATGCTGTACCTTATAAAGCTAGAAAATATTTCAATTGTCAGTCTCAAACCTTGCAGTCCCACCAAGAATTTGTCACACTTCACCTGTTTCAGTTTTTCAGTTTATTTTTTAGCAATTTTTATGCAAGTTATTTCAGTTGCTGACTTGAACAATTTGTTCCATACCTCAACACCCATTTTGTATAAGAAAATCATAAAAGTTAGGAACCTGAAAATTGGATTTTTCTTTTGAGCAGCTTCTGTCCGCAAATGTGGAAAGATTGTTAAAAGTGAATAGCATCACTTTCTAACAAACTCTAGGTAGGTTGGATGACTGTATCTCATTACTCATTATCATGCATTACTGTGCTATCACCAAGCATCATTATGTTGGCATTCATAGATATATGGAAGAAAAAGAAAAGCTCTTTTGGGGTTTWAAGATGTGTTTGTACAACCATGCATGTCAATGGTCCTTCACTGTTAACTTACTCATATGGAGTTACATTTATAATTAAACAAAATTTCTTCATTGAAATGTGTTCTAAAATGTTCTGGAGAACACATTATTGTACCTTTACAGAGCACTAGAAAAGTGTTGGTCGAGACAAATTGTATGCAAAAGAATTTGTTTATTAAAAACCCCACAACTTTTAGTTTAACTGACTCCCTAAGTTTCTGTGCTTGTACTTTTGGTGACCTAATGGGGATTAGATAGATTTCTGTTTCATTTATTTTGAAGGTAGTTTAATTATAACTTTCATTTCTGTGCTACCCATTTTTATATAGCACATTTGTTTCCGTGTGCTGACATTCCAAATCAGAGGCATCTGGTCTGTTGCATCTGCTGTGCCTCCACCAGGGTGCCACTATTAATGAGTTTTTATTCCTGTRGTTGTTGTAACAGTAGCTTCTAATAGTTTCCACTTAGTTTTCTGTTGAGAATCCAGTTTTACAACCTTAAATACTTGGCTGAATTCATAAAAGTTTTTTAAACTATCTCCAGATATTAATTGCTTCTGATTTTGGTTTTTGTGGKTTTTGTTCATTTGTTTTAGATCATTCAGCTAATACTTTAAAGGTATTCAATTTTTATTTTTCCCAAAAAATCATATTTAGTGGTCTTTTAGTTTCTATTCCTCAAAGCACTGCTCTTCCTAGCATAATTAACTGTATTTTTATTAACCCACAAAATCAGCTTGTATGATCTGTTTATCCAGTCGCAGAATACTTTTTTGAATATGATTTCCACACTTTAAGTGGAGCTCAAGTGTTATTGTTTATTTTCATGCTACAGGATCACAGGAAGACTTAGGAATTATGTGTTTTAGTAGCTACTTTTATCCAAGTTTCCATCAGAGTTTGCTACATACACTGTAGGTACCATGTGGAACATGTATTTGCTAATTCTTTAAGATTGTACAAATTGGTAAAACTAGACCAATAAACATTGTAAAAATTTTGTAATTCTAATTGATAAAATTCTACTGAATAAAATAGGACATTGCTTGGGTAAAGTTCCCAGACACTTTGTATTAAATCAAGGAAAAAATATATTTGAGAAATGCCGCTTTTTCTAAGGGTAAGAAAAGAAATCTGTTTTGTAATTATGTATTATTGTCTTATGAAAGGTCTAAGAATCTTTAGATCTGTTTATAGTGTTAAGAGTTTAAGAGTGTCCTTCTGGACCTTTCAAAAAAATGCTCTTGTGCATCCAGTAGAAAATAATTTTATTCACATAAAATGGCAGAGGGAAGGCTGTCCACACAATCCATACAGGGATTTGTTTTGTCCCCAAGGGAACGGCAGAACTAGCAAGACTCACTTTAAAGAGGTATTTCTAGTTTTCCTGAATGTCCAGTTCAGGAATTGCAGATGGGTCTTGGAGGTAAATGTTTCTGGGAGCCCTTGGGCACAGATCAGCTTCATTCCCTCATTTTGGTACTGAGCAAATCCTTTCTGAGCTGTCCTTACCTAGTGCTTCATTTCTTACTGGGTTTCATATAACAGCAGCTTTCCTTTGTGATACAAACACAGCATTTAATGTCTAGTTGGAGACTCAGGCTGGATCAGATAAATCATTCTATTTGAATATTCCAGTATAAAATTATATTTAGGAAACTTTAGGGAAGAGAGTCACTGTTGGCATAAGACCTTAAAATGACTTAATTTGCTTTTCCTCTTCTAAAGATTTTCTAGGTAAGGAAGGAGAGAGAAAGGGAAATATTACTTTGGAAGGCACAGAATTATCTGAGCCTGTTGTGTGTCTTTTAGTGTTCCTTCTGCACCGTCCATTTTGGCAATATGTGTGATACAGATGTTGTTCGGCTGCACTGCGACTGCTTTTCCTATTGTAAAATTCATGTCACTCATTAACTTTTCTTCTTAGAAAATGGAGTTTAGAAGGCACATAGATATCTAGAGAWAGTAACTGCATCAATAGATTTTATTTCTCTTTCTAAGGAGAGACTTCTAATGAGAAATTTCTTCTTTGCTTAATTATGCAAGCTGCTGTTTTAGCTGCATGTCTCTGTATGCAATTCARTCAGTATACAAGTGAAAAAATACCATCCAAACTTTTGGGTATGACTTTACAAAGCCAGTTATAATAGATTTTCAAAGATCTGGTGCAGAAGGTAAAGGCAGGAATTTCACAGGGTGTTGCTAGATGTGTATCTTAAAAATTAGGTTTTTTTCCTGAAGAGTTTGTAACTGAACGAAGTGAAACTCTGTGGAGCTTTTAGTTTGCTTTTGATAGTACTTGCTGTAGTTACTGGAAGCTATATTCTTATGCTCTTTTGTTAATCTTATTAAACAGAAAATGGTATTAGGTCTTTATTTGGAACCTTCAACTTGGTGAAAATTATGCAACTGTAGTCTGAAGTTGGAGGGTCAAATTTAAGATCAGACTCACAGGTCTTTTCTATCCAGAMCAGTCAGTGAATAACAGCTTTTTAAAATCAAGTACTATTATTTAGAACAAAAGCATTTTAAGGAGAGATGACTCTTAAGACAATAAAATACTCCAGACACTTATCAACAGCCAGGTGAGAATGATAACAGGTTATCTAACCAGTGTCAATGTAACCAGCCTGAAAAGTAGAAATCCTTCTCTGGCCTTTTTTGCCAGCCTGATACTTGTTAAAGTGTACCTACTAACTATCTGGCAGCACACTGTTCTGTTCAGATGACTAAAAGTTGTAGGCAGAAAAAAAGTAATTTGTTCATAGTTTTGTAATAAATACTGCTACTTTCAACTCCTACGACTGGGAAATTTAATGAGCATCTTTTCTGGATACTGCACAATAGGGAGCTGAAGCATCTGAATTTGGTCAACGTCTTTTAAATACATACTTGGATGCTTCTCATGTGAGAAAAGATTGTGCTGATTCCTTGTTTGCTGTTCCCTAATCCTTCAAAATAAGTTAAATATGTGCATAAATCTTATATGCCTTACTTTCCTTGAGTTTTCATTTTATCTAAAGCTATTKTATTTTAGTTTTTATTGCCTGCTAAATACCATGAAGCTCATCTTTTTCCYCGTGAGAAACTCTAAATCCACTTCTTACTTTCTAGTCATATTGTCTTGGATTTGTATATTGGTTTGAGTAGCATATAAATTATTGTGAGTGTTAATTATTTTTCTGCAAGGTAAGAAGTGACGACAGAAAAAAGTGGCATTAACAGTCTTACAATGGCTTTTAGCCAATAGGTAATAATTAAACAGTCTTGAAATATTAAAAAATAAACATAATTTATTAGACTCCATGAGTTAATAGGCAAAGCCTGCCTAATCTGGCAAGAATGTAAACCCTTATATCTCCTTTTTAAAATGCACAGTAAAATATCAGATAATACAGAAAAATAATGCCCTTCTATATAGCTTTATAGAGGAGAATAGTGTATCGTGCATAATTTGATGCGCTAAAAATGAAGAATAATTGCTATTTTGTATCTAGTTTTACAGGTTCTTTTGAAATTATTAGTGCAAGATATACTTGGTATTTTTAAATTAATAACAACAATATTTAGAAGGTCTAGTCCAAATTCTTCGTATTATTTGAAACGGCAAACAAACTTTTTTCTTTAAATCAAGCTCGCACAAAAAAAGTCCCTATATGTGGTCTTCCCAAGAGCTCTTTATGCTTTTTCCTTTATTTTATTTTTGTATTTGTGTTCAACTAGGCAATGCTACAGGATCTGGAGCAAAGACGTCCCCAACTGGATGAGCTAATAACTGCAGCACAAAATCTAAAAAACAAGACGAGCAATCAAGAGGCCCGGACAATAATTACTGACCGCAGTAAGTGGCGATTCTGCTATCATACGGCATTTCAGCAAACGTGGAAAATGTTGTCATATCTAATAAGCACAGCATTCTGCAGATACTTTATTCCTTTGCCACGAGAAGGACAGTTCCATCAGGTGACAGTTCTCACACAGATTTTCCAAACTGCACGTAGAAGAAATGTCAGTGAAAGTCAGTGATCCCACATTTCAGGTTTATCACCTTAACTTCATGTTCCTTGTCTTCATAGTGGAAGGACGTTGTACAAAATATAGAATGTGAGCACTGAAGATAAAGAAATACATTTATTCTTACACAAGGAGAAAAAAGAAAGAATTCACAGAATATAGCCACAGGCTTGTAAGAAGCTTTCAATTCCATCCCCYGTAGTACAGCTGCAGGCTCTTCTTTCATCTCCCCTCAGTTGACGCACAAGTCTGATGATGCTCTGCATTACTCTGTATTATTTCTTCAGTTCTGTTTTCCCTTTCCACATTTAACCAACTAGCTGTGCCTAAGGTAGAAAAAATAGTAGATTAAGTTTTAGAAGAAGTCTATAGAAGACATAGTGTTGTCACCCTTGGGAGCTTGCATGTCCTTATACCCCTCACTATATTATGAAACGCACTCTCAAGGTCATGCTATAGAGGCAGCCCTTGTGACAGACTGCTATATATCTTCAGTTATTATCTCAAGTTTTCAGGACTAGAAGCTAGAAAAATGAATTTTTTATGGTCCTCAAGGTCTGTTATGGAGCTTAGAGAAGACCCAGTCCAAGTGTTTTGCATGTGGACAGAGACAATTCACTTTAGGTGGATGCAAACTGTTCTGTACATCTTGGTGTGGAGACCAGGGCTTGCTTCCTGAAACTGATGACTATGAAGGTGTCAATGTAGGCTAAATTTTTCTATCCCCATAATTGCAAACTTAATATATCTATATACACATTATCTCTTTTTTTTTATTCCATCAGGTAAGTACATTCCATACTATGTCCAAATCACAATGCATGTTTGGACCACATTGTTGTTAGTCACACATGTAAATGCTGTTTAGAGTATATCCTATGTGCATTAACATTGTTAAACTGCTGTTGAAACATGTTACTTAGAGAAGGAGAAGCTTTATGTTTTAATTAAAGTTTTAGAAGGAAAGGATAGTGCTTATATATTACATAAGAACCTGCTCCTGTTGGACACGCGAAATAATTTTAGAATCCCCTACTCATTTGAATTCACATGAATTGTGTACATATACTTTAACTTTACAGTGCTTATTCAAAACCAACACATGTAGCACTCCCATCAGTATTTTGTAGTATGTTTTAATTTTTAAAGTTCTCTGAAGTTAAGAATTGWAGACTTACAAAAAATGCAAGCGTAATTCCTACATGCCCTCGTGTGAATTGTATGCATGACTAAATTTTGTTCTGTTGGAAAACTGCACTTCACTTTGAGTGAATTTGCCTTCTAAGATAGATTAAATGCTTTTTTCTCATACAGCAAAGGAGAACAGCTATCAGACTGTAAATCATGAATGAGTATGTGGTAACTCAACAATATTACAGCTTGTGTCTGTGGCTAGTAAATGTAACACACTAGTAGTGTGGTAAATACATTTTACATGATGATTTCTTGGTTTTTGTCTATAAGAATTCTCAAAATTATCAGTTAGTTTTGAACTTCAAATACAAAAATCAGTTTTCTGTGATTTAACAATTAATTTTCTATGCCAAAACTGTCAATATCCTTGTCTACAAAAGTGCAACTTATGATGCAGTAGATACAGGTCATGTCCCTTTGTATACTTTCAAGTACACCTTGGAGTATGATCAGGGCCATTTTTGGTCCAGTTTTCTGAGGCAGCAGACTAGATCCATGAAGGTTTTTCATGTTTATTTAGTTTATATCTGGGCAATTCTAGGTGATACTAGACACTACTCAGGAGGTATTTATTGCTTTTGGATTTTAAGGAGATCATTATATTATGGGGAGACACAAAGATGCTAGAACTTTACAATGTGACATGAGGTATTTCCTGAATATTTGCCACATATGACATACTCTCATCTAAAGTACTTCTTTTAAAGAACAACAGTAATTTTTATATTTTTAATATAAAAATATTAAAATTTGATTTTTTTTTCTCATTGTGTGTCATATGAAGAAGATGGAGATTGCTCTGTTTGGTTTGAATTAGGCTGGCTGAATATCTGTATAGGCAGGATCTACTTGTTCTGGCTGCAACTACCTCAGTAGTTCACCTCTATTCACAGCGCTATCCTGTCCTGAAATGGGGATCCTCCTTATTCCCAGCCCAGCTGGGTGTCTCTAGCTGTGTGCCCTCACCTGCTGTACTCCTCTCCTGTACAGTGCTCTCACCTACTGCAAGTGTTTTGCCTTGTCCTCCAGCACATACTGAGTTCAGCCTACTGCACCCAGCGTGTTGTCCCCAAGTCCATTCCTGGGAATCTTGTTCACAGCCAGAGCTGATCCCTGTATTGGAGAACCTACTCCCATTGCTAAGGTTCGAGCGTTCCTCAAAGCCTTAGAGGGTGTCCACTCCCTTGGTGTCCACACCAGGGTCCTGCTGCAAGTCCTCCCTGGCTACCTCATCCCTAGACTTTTTCCCATCTCCTGAGTTTTTCTCCCTCCTCATGGGTACAAGTAGGTTACCATGGTTATGTTTTAGCAGTTATGAGTACGTATTTCATCTATTCCGTTTCACGATCTGAGCATTGGCACGTTGGTGCTCCTCTGCAGCAGCTGTGTACCACCCTCACAAGCAGCCTTCTGTAAAGTCACACTGCCAGGGGCCRAATTCATCAGATCCCATCATGAAGGAAAGGGAGTGATGGGCTGCAATGCCCTAGTCTTCACATAGGGTCTGATAGACTTGACTTTATCTAGTGCACTCCCCAGGCTGAAGCACAGCATCTCACAGTTTGGGAAATGGGAAGATGAGAAGATTAGCTAATTTGTGTGAATAGGTTGTTCATTGCCTTTTGCTATTAAAGTGCTAGTAAAAACCCCCCAACACAATCATCTGGCCAGTATCACCAAAGAGATATATTATAAATACTAATGAGACATGGGTACTCTACAAGAGTAGAGTTAGCGGCATTCTTCATCACAGGATGGGTCGGCGTATCATCAACCCGAATTAAACCCTGAAGATTCTGGCTTCTGTGCTAACATTGCTAACTCTTAAGTCACTCTGCTTGCAGAAATATATATGCTATGTTTGTTAAAGTCTAACTTTAAAATATATTTAGAAACCTTATTTCCTTTTTAAAGTTTTTATAAAAAAGACCAAACAAGGTAAACATTTTGTACAAAATAAAAAAAATCAAAAGACGTTTGTTAGAAAATGTCTATGATAAATTGCAAAAGAAATCTATAATTATGAGATTATTTTCAACAGAGTTGTCATAGTATTGCATAGATTTAGTCTTTCTTAGAATAGTTAAAGATGAGCTCATACAATTGAGTTATTTCCTATGAACTTCTTTTCTCCATCCTTACTTCATTATCTGCATGAAACTGCTGGAGCTATATTACATGAAAAGACTTTGGCTCTATAAAGTAAAGCTTGCGTTATGTTTACATAATGTTATATTTAAATCTCTGTGTATTCTATGTAAATCATAGTTTGTTTACCACTTACACACTCGAGAATATATAAGAATAATAATTACGTTTAGTCTTGAGGAAGAGTTGTGGGAAAAAGCAGCATACCTTTCTGCTCTTTTAATGCAGAAGCATTCTGTTCTAACAGAACCATATGCTRTACAATAACATTTTTCTCTCCATAATGCATCACAGCTCAAAAACACATTGCTTTACTGCTCCTGAAAATGTTGCTTCTTTAAAATGAATGCGTTTATAAGCAACTTTTAATTTAAAAGAGTAATTAAACTTTGAAAATTCTTTATTTTCCATCAGTTGTTATGTATGAATACACCAAGCTGGTAAGAAGTCAAAATAGAAATATACTGAGAGGTAATAAAAAAAAATTTGCAGTCTTACAATCAGAAATACCAAACCAATATCAAAGACTATGTTAGATCTTGCTAGATCTTGGAAATATAAGAAACTTTAAATAGCAGGCCTTCCTACTGCTGTGTTCACACATGCTCAAGAAGGAACAGTGCATAAACTTTCTGTGCTTTCACTTGGCTAGTAATTTACATCCGAATTTTGTAATGTGATTTCTGGCTGTGTAAGTGATCGAAGAGGTATGGAAATTCATATTTATAAAACTGTATGAAGAAATAATCTCTTATTAACCAAGTAATCTCCCTTACAAGATTATAAACAAAAGTAACACACATATTTCTTCAGCAAGATTTTGAAATTTATTGTACTCTCAAAATATCACTTGAGAGGTCAATTCCTATTACACTGAATTCATAAATAATAGCAATAAGTACAAGCATTTCATTAAAGACTATTTTGATAAAGAATTATGCTTTGGGACGAAATGATTCCTTTTGAAATTTTCTTTGACAGTTTTAGAAAACAAGTCCACAAGTATATGAATAATTTATAGATGATGTCTTCAGAAGAGGTATTTTGGTTTTGTGATTCATTTTTTGTTGTTTTGTGTTTGGTTTTTTTTGTTGTTGGTTGGTTTTTGTGTTTTTGAAGAAAACCTATATGCTATAATTGGTTGTTAGCAGAGCTGCGTTTGAGCTAATCTGGAAAGAGTCTGAATGTCTCTGTGCCACTACATAAAAATGCCTTTATTTAATAGTTTGCTGTATTTGACAGTTTTATGGCAAAATCATCAACTTGTCATCACTTTCACAACAAAATATGTGGAAACTCCACAGTGAATTACAGCTGTACTGTTGTTCTCGACATCTTAATAAAATAGCCATTTCCACTGCACTGCATCCACATGGTTTTCTCTTAGAGCTATTGAATACAAATGATGAGTTTACCACTTGAAAAAATAAAGTCATACAATCTGGGATTTGCCATCCAGTAGTAAACCCCCTAGTTGCCAAGAGCAAAAAAGAGAAGTGTAGGAGAAAACTGTGTTTGTATACAGTTTTCCAGCTATCTTGTTGATCTTTTTAAGCTGAATTATTGAATAAACCCCAGTGGTCTATTCTCTGAATTTCACATATTTGAAGAACATTTCAAGAATTTGAATTTCCTGTGTCACAAACACGCAGTTTATTAATCATCCTGATGTACCCCTTTACAGATGACAACTTGTTTTTCCTATGAGAACTTTACGCCATAGAAACAAAGCAAGGGAGAAACAGTTGTTTTGTAACAAAATGTCAATAACAAGATAAAACTAGAGTTCTGAAAGGGATAGCATGGTACTGAGAAGAATATAGAGTTTGAAACCCCTTCCTTTGTGCATGTTTGCTGCTATAGGACCTGTAGGAAAGCTATGGGACATTTTAAGAAGGAGTAGGAAGTTATTTTGGAATACTGGGGAGACTTGCCCTTGAAGAATAGGCAATAACATGCCCCAGAAATGTCTGAATGATTGGGGAATTCCAGTTATATGTAACTTGTCAGTCTATATATACTAGAAGCATATGGTTCTGTGGACAAAGGGCAAGATCTCAGCTGCCTCAGCTGCCTGCTTCAGGTGTTGTAGTCCTCCCTAAAAGGCTTTGAGGCTACAAGGTGACTATTCTTCACTTCTGGTTATATTCTTCAGCAGGAGTGGCACAGAGTTTTTGGTAGCCCCAAAGGTCATAAATGTATTAGGTGATATCATTGCTGTGGCTTGCTTGGATCTCACCATCTCAATCAGGTAAAGAAAGATAATTACAAAACTTCATGTTGTTGGCAATTCCTGTGGAACTGGCTAGTTCTACACYAGATATTTCTAAACAGGTATGAACTCAGATAAGAACAGAATAGATAAGTTTTTTGTTGCTAGCAATCAGTCTGTGTTGGAAAACAGGAACCCCGGCTTGCTGTGTTGTACAGAGGCACTTAAAATTATGTCCAAATTATGGCTTAGTAACATTTTGTCATCTATCCTCCAAAAGCAGAATGGTTGACCAACTCTCTCTTGAGAAAATTATTACCACAAAGTGAGTTCTCACCTAACTGTGAACTTGTAAACAGTAAAGTCCAGTGAGGAGTGTACGGCTGTGCTACAGGAAGAGACCTTTCAGAAAAAGTGATATTAATTTTCTTAAAAGCCTTTAAATCATTTCACCTAGGCCCAGAAGAGTGAAAACAAACAAACACACAGAATTAGGACAGTATGATTTGGTAGGAAGGTGTTTCACATTAACAGGTTACATTTTGTTGTATGATGTAGCCATGGGTACATAAAGTGAACTGGTTGAAAGACTTGGGATATACCCTCATCTGATKGAAGAACATACTTTCTTCTTTAGCCTCAGGAATGATTTGGTACAGCATTGGGGGGAGCTCCTCTTTGAGTCTGCTTTGTATCTTGTTTTAACCCTGTTGGCCACCATTTAGGGATGGAGTTAGTAAAGGTGGTTAGTCAGAATACAAACAGAAAAGTTCTTGTAATTTATGGTGTCAAGACAATTTAAGCCTATTTCATATTCTGCAATTCACTCTGCTGTTCTTCAAATGTTTGGAGACTGAGGTGATGGAATTGATTTTAGTAAAAGAGCCAAAACATATAAATCTTCAGCCCTCCGCCCCCGCACTTTCAACCTACCCAGTCACCAATTAGGTGAAACTCTGGCCCAGAACCATGAGCAGACATGAATGACAGAAAGTCTTGTCAGCAGGCAATTCCTTTCCCCAGGTACTGCAGTCTGCTCCCCTACTATGGTAAGTGCTGTTCACTGTTGTCAGGGGCAGCTTTTCCTTCTTGTATGTTTGAGACAAGTCATGCTTTAACAGACTGGTTTTATATAACTACCTGCCTTCCTAGAACCTTTGTGAAAAATCTCCATTCAATATCCATTTAAAGGAGCTTTCTTTTTTTTTTTTTAGTTTAACAAGACCAGTGCCTCAGTAGCTTCAGAAAGAAGCAAATTTACTTGAAAAAGTGTTATAAGCAAAATGTAAAGGGAAGGTAAGAAACGGCCACACAGGGTGAGATGGCAGATCATGTAGGTCTCTGAAATTGTTGGTACCATGTCCGTCTGAAGAATGTCGAAGGATCCAATAGTATGCAAATCTGAAGTAAATTGAGATTACTTCTCAGGATACAAAGTCTTTCATATCTTAATTAGAGAAGTTAAAATATTTTTTTAAAGCATTTAATTGACCAAAACTGCCAAGAATATGTAGTTCTTTGGGAAAGCAATCACTGAGTTATTTTAGAGATTTCAACGTATTTAACAGTATCTGATGTGAAGCTTCCTATTTACAGCRTTACAGCAAAAAATCTGGTTTTAATTACATTGCATTTCAAAATTGAATTCAGTCTCATTTTTACAAATGTTAATTAACATTTATATAAAATACTTTAAAAACAGAAAATAGTAAATGCTAAAGAGGTTTTTTCTTGTCAGAAGAGGCAGAAGAATGTTCCATTGACTTGTGTAGTGGCCAGATAATCAGAAAGGAATGTTTTTTCTCTTTGGTACTGGAAAGACTCAGTCAATTTGCAATGTTAAAAGGAGTAATGTAAATAATTGCCATCAGCAGTAAAGATGCTGTGCTTTGATAGCTCCCCATACATGGTGACTTTTGTCAGTGTAGTCGCAGATGGAAATTGATGGAAGTGCTTCATCCTTGAAAACGAAGTCAGGGAACAAGTATTCGTGCTTTCGTGTAGCTGGAACAGGACCTGCCACCCAAATGCAAATATAGACACTTGGACCAGGGAATAATTTAGTTGTGTCTGTCATTTTAATCAGTGAAAAAACAGGCAAGGTAAGAATAACAAAATATTCCAGGGTATGCTGGGTATCCCTGATGCACATGGTGAAAAGTAGAGAGCTCATTGTTAACGTGAGCTACAACAAAGAAAGTAGGACTTGTTAATTCTTTTCTTGCAATGTATGATTACATCCAAGCAACATATGCCATTCTTAATTTTTTTTCATRGAGAAAGCTGCCTGCCAAACACTAAGCACTGACTTACTCCCATCCCTCAGGTCAATTGTATGATAGTATATGGATTTTTTTGGTTTTGCCTTTAGATAGCAATGAAAATACAGTAAGAGCAAACTTCTTGCATCACTAGAAGTTAGAATGACCTCAATTTAATTTCCAGATCTGCTACAGACTTTCTTTGTAATTCCAGAGAAGTCTTTTAATTTCATATGTTCAGATCTTTATCTGGTTAAGGTGGGATAATGTATCTTATCCCAGCCTTTCTGTGCCATATCTCTTCAGAAGACTAGATTTCTCTACCTGTTTTGTTTGAATCTAACAAACCTAAGTGCTGTTTTGGTCCCTGTTTCAAGGCAGTACTGTATTAGAAATAATAGCTTGCACAGAATATTTTAAATTTAACTAGAAGCAGACAGGTAAACAATAAAAATAGCCATTTTATTTTTATCTTATTCATGATGATACAAACAGACGAGCTATGCTCGTGTTACAACACATTAGTCAAAATGAAAATAAATGGAAATAAAAAGGAATTGTTCAGAAATAAAGTTCTGAGAATGTGATCAAATTATTTGTCCACTGACAGATTAATGGGCAACATTTAATCTCCTCAGTTATTTTAAAAACTGTGTCAGAACAGTATATATTCATTTATATGAGACCATAATTTTCTGCAGTAATTAGAGGGCAAAAAGGAAACAGAGGTCCTGCTCAGAAGAGATTACAAGCTAAACTTGGATGTCACATAATCAGCCGTATCAGGAAAATGCAGATTTTGGAGTACATTGTGTCCCATCTCTTTTCCTAAAATGGATGCAATACACAAAGAACATATATTGGAACATGCAGTTGTTCTCAGACAATCTAGTTAAGCATCCTGGAGTATGTTTGGCCTAAGGATTTTACTTTGGCTATGCTCAGTATAAATTTATCATGATTTTAGTTTTTCTTGAGTCAGGAATAAACCAAAAACAGAATCAGTGTTTTACACAGCGCCCAAAGCTCCTTTGCAAGTCCAACCTGAGTAAATACTGGCTTAGTCTGTGTGAGAGAGGTCCTAAGACTTTGGTGAGTGGTTGCACCAGCTGGTGATTTGATTTTGTTATGTATACAAATCATCACTATGGTGACTTATGAAATACTGTAGATAATTCAAATAATTTAATTTTGTTACTGGTTTCAGAACCAAATGGTGACTCTGAGGCTTTTCAGTCTGTGTTTGGTGGATAACAGTGTTTCAGCCTTTTTCATACCAAAAAGGGAGGGAATGAGAAAAAACAAAACAGTTCTGGAGACTAGCTGCTTCGATTTCATCTTTCTTATCAGCAAGTCTATTGCATGACAGGTGAGAGCATGACTCGTCACAGGACAATCCCTCGCCAAGTGACAGCAAAGGAGGGTGGAGGATGAGTACTCTGATATGTGGTGAGAAACTGGTGGCATTTGGGCTTGGTGAGACTTAGAGCTTAAAGGAGAATATTTAGGAAAAAGATCTATTTTGTTATATTTTAATTGGATGAGAACTTGTGTACAGTCGAGCAAACGCCTATGCTATGGAAATTTTTGCTGGAAGTGTCAGACTGTGTTTATGTCTGCTTCATCATCTTAAGTTTAGAAATGAGTGCCTTATTTCAGAGGAAGGGATGTAGTAATTTTGCAGAATATTCATTACATTCTCTCTGAATTTCTGTACTTTTGACACTTGGCTTTCTTCACTGCAGCATTATATTAGGATGGCAAAAGTAATGGTTTCATCTGTTTGTTGGATAATTTTCTTTGCTCCATTTTATGTGTTTTCCTGAAATAAATACAGAATAATAAAATACAGAATCAAACAGAATAGGCTATTTCATTTGGAAAGGACCTGCAGTGACCATCTAGCCCTTCTGCCTGACCAGGACTCATCAAATGTTAAAGCTCTTTTTTAAGGGTAATTTCCAAATGCCTCTTAAATGCTAACAGACACAGGGCATTGACCACCTCTTCAGGGAGCCTCTCCCACTTTCTGACCTCCCTCTCAGTAAAGAAATGCTTTCTAATTTCCAGTCCACACCTGTGCAGTGTGTTAGGTTCAAAATTTGCTGAGTTTAAGCCACAACAGAATAGTGACTTTGGAGTGTTTGCCTAAAGTGGATTAAGTTCAGTCTATAGAGTGTCTCATCAATGTTTTGATCTGTTTTGGAGTAGCATAGAGAGCATGAACAAAGAAGCACTGACATCTGATTAAAAGAAAACCAAAACACCCCAGAACAAACACACCACCTCAAACAAAAGAAACCAAATAGTAAAAGGCAAGTTGTCATGTCTTTCTTTTTCTCCGGATTGGTGTAATTGACACATTATATGTTTTTTCCTTTATTAGCTAAAATATTGCACTAAGATGACAGATACGACACATTGTTGGTTGGTGGTATTATTATTATTATTATTATTATTATTATTATTAATGTATCTTTTTAGTTACTAAGGAACAAATACATGTGATGTCATGCCAGGTTCATGTCACCTTGAGAACTAGTCCTTTAAATTCAGAATAGGAAAAATAATGTTACCTGTTTTTTTCTGGCATGTTCCTGTGCTTGCAGGGTTGTGCTCCTTTTAAATTCAAGTATCAACATTTTTACGATAGGACCCTCATTTTCGAATCAGTAATTAATTTAAAAAAAATAGGAGCATTATAATTGCATGGAGAATGCTCAAAATGTTTGAATGTTATGGAATTTTGAGAAGAAATAYCTCTTTCTTCTGCTGTGTATGTTACTTCCTTAGCTGGCTCTGTGGGATATTTACTTTGAAGTGTATAAGGCAATTTTAAGTGTGAAATTTAACTACTTCTCTGCTTTATATTTCAACAAAGTTGAAATTAAGAATTTCAAGTGTTAGGAAGCTAAGATTGTCTTTCTCTGCATAAAAAAGTATGGATTAACCAGTATCAGACTGRCAGCATCTTGTAGAGTGCTTAAAAAATCAGTGCAAGTGTGAGAGKGGAGACAGAATGGGGTGTAAGAACTGTGGAAATGTCAATCTGAAGGAGAAGCAGGACCCCCAGGGAATTAACTCATCTTTGGAAATAGTTCAACATTGGTGCAATTTATCTAAAAAACTGTGATTATCAATCTAAAAAAAAGAGAGAGATTTTTTAATTTACAGTCTTTTGATATCTGATACTTTTCTCCTCTCTGGAAGATTATTGTAAGAGAATTATTTTACCCAAATCACCAGTACAATTCATGATCTATTGTGTAAGTGTGACTTTCTTTTGAGTCTATAAGCTTTTTGTCCATGCTAGAATTTATAGTCAGCTGTCCCTGAAAATATATCATGGGTGAAGATGCATATCTGGTATTTCACAGCACTACTAAGTGCTGCATCCAGCTGTGGGGTCRCCAGTACGAGACAGACACGGACCTGTTAAAGGAGGTGCAGAGAAAGCCATGGGGGCTGGAGCACCTCTCCTAGGAAAAGAGTCTGAGAGCTGGGATTGGAGCTGGGAAAAGAGTCTGGAGCTGGTCATCYTGGAGAAGAGAAGGCTCCAGGGACGCCTCACTGTCACCTTTCAGTTCTGGGGATGGACTTTTTGTAGGGGCAGTAGTGACAGAACATTGACAATGACTTTAAACTGAAAGAGGGCAGGTTTAGATTGGGTATTAGGAAGAAATTCTTTACTGTGAGGGTGGTCAGGCACTGGAAGAGGTGGCCCAGAGAAATTACAGATGCCCCTTTCCTGCTAGTGTTCAAGGCCAGACTGGGTGGGGCTTTGAGCAACCTGGAAGGTTCTTTGCCCATAGCAGGGGGGTTAGAACTAGGTGATCTTTAAAGGTCTCCTCCAACTCAAACTGTTCTATGAGTCTATGATTAAGAAACTGGTAATTTGTGAATAAAATAAATTTATACGGTTTTCAATTTCCCTTGTGAAATAAGAAAAAATTACTAATTCAGTTCAGATGTACTGTTAACTCAGTACAAGATACCTGAAATTTATGCTTAAAGTTGAATATAGAAATATTTTAAAGGAAGTACTATTATTTGTTTCCTTTGAAATCAATTCTTGCTCAATCAATCAATTTGGAAGTTTTCTTTCAAATTAAATATAAAAGTCAAAGTTGGCATGTTTTTGATTTGGCCCACGTTTGTTTTTTCCCCTGATGCATGCATGGCTTTTTTTGGATACTGAGCTAAGCTCAGTACCGTTACCAGCACCCAATTTTCTGTCACTGTTTTGTAGTAGCGAAGCTCTGGAGTTGTCTCCCAGCTGACCTCGGTGAGAGCTGTGTGCTGTGGAGGTGGAGCAGATTTGGTAGTGTCAGAAGAGGCATAGGAAAAGATCCATGATAGTCTGTGCTTGTTTGGGTTTTGGGTTTTTTTGTGGAAGAAAATAGAAATATAAACAGTCTGCAAAACTTAGCTTCAGTAACTTGGAGCCTGATAGCTGAATTATTAAGTCAATTTTAATTTTCTAGTTATTTTGGTTCTCTTAACATCTCCCAAAATCTTACTCCTACAGTTAGAGCTGGATCTATTAAATCAAAGCCAAAGCAAATCAGTGTACAGAATAACAAATGCAGATATATTTGGAAAGCAAGTCTCAGCCCAAACTCAGTAGGAGGTAGTAGGCTGATGACATTAAGAATATGCAGTGTAAATATGAATGTATGATAGCAAAACAAAGTTATGTGGTACTAAGAATTCACAATTTCATTGCCTATACGCCTCATTAGGTAGGTAATGAATTTCACATATTTCAGGACTTAAACTACCCAACCTACCATTATGTTTTTGCATCAGTAAGTCTGTGAGAGCATTCGAATATGAAAGCTGATGTACTTTAATAATGCTAATAGCATTCTTGATTATGTTCAGAGAAAGTAGAATAAAATATCACTAATTTAATATCCCATTTTTAAATACAGGCACAGAGAAGACATTTCTTCTGAAATAAAGATTTTCTTAAATATTTTGTAGGCAAGTTGATTATTAAAAAAGCTGTCATCCATGAACAGAAATTAGATATATAACCATAAATTATTTTCCTTTTAATATCTTGAGTAACCAAAATCCTAGAAAAAAAACCCCAAACAAATAGACATTTGGGTAAAGATAAATACTAAAATACCTAGTTGCCTCTAATTAAACCTTTCAATAAAAAAAAAAAAATACAGAAATTACTGCCTTTTTTCCTATTAAGTTCTTTGAAAACTTTTCTATAAATTTTAAACAGAAACAGTTGGATTGCCTACATAGTCATTCATCTAGTTAATCAGATTAGTCTTAATCCTGTGGCTCAGTTTGGGTACTTCCCATCAGTCTAAATATAATTTCTAAATCTAATGTAAGCCTTCATAATTGTATTATGAATACTTAAGAAAGTAGCTAAATTCAATAATGCAGTACATATTTTCTACATGCAACAAGGGGAATAGAATAAATCAAACATTTTGAAAGATGATAAAATCATTCCAGCAAGGAAACCCTCTGTTTTTTTCAGTTAGTACAATGTTACAGTGAGATTATATTTTTATATCATCCAAATGTGAGAGTTTCTGTAGAAAAAGATAATTTAGTTAACTTCTAAGGCTGTGTCCATATGCATCCTGCTTCTGGGGTCATGGAAGAATCACTGCTGACTCTGCATTCTGCCAGAGTAGTGGGATTTTAGTTTCGTAAATCCATTTCTCCATGAATGTCCTGTTCCTAAGGCTCTGGTGACAATAGAGAGATATCAAAAGATTATTGTCTAATCTGTTCATACCCCATGTCAATAGTTTGTGTGTATGGGGATACATATGTTTGTTTCTGCAGGTTTCTAGCAAAACTGCACTTAGATTTGTTACCTATTTCATACTAAATCCTTAAGAATCCTACATCTCTTTAGTGCTTATTTCTCACATCAGGATTTTACAGATTGTAAGACATTTTAAAATGCAAAGCAAATGGTCTTCCACGTTGTGCATGCCATGATCTGTTCCTTTTCTCATTTAGTGAAAAAATTATCATGAAAACTTCATTTGAGAGGTGATAAATACATGAATACTTCTATAAAGAGTTGAGAAACTGGCGAATGCTTTCTGAGGCACCTGTTTTCCAAATAATAAACTCTCGCATGCCCTTCTCAGTGCCCTGTCATGGAAGTTACTTTTTGCTTGGTGTAAGAAACTAACTTCTTTAGATGTGCTACCAGTTTAGTCTGGTCTCTAACTCCCACTCTCTATAGCGAGGTATAAAGCATGCTTAACAGTGTTGAAGAATTATTCACTTGGAGCTTAGCAGAAACCACTTGACAGTTTTCAGTTCAGTCTGTTTGATCTGACACTTCCAAAGGAACAGAGTGACCTTCATTAGTTTGAACATATGGAAGTGATTTTTAGATAAAAGAAAATAAGCTCTGCCCTAGTGAAACAAAACAAAATTAAATCAGACTTGCAATAGTTGGAAATAATTACCCCCCAAAAGTATCAAACTACAAAATGAGATTATGACTCTGTGTGTTTAAAAAAAAACCCAAACACACCTAAATCTGTTGAAATCTCTTACTGCCTGTCCTTCTCAGTCTCTGAGGGGGCAGGGAAAGTAACATTCTTCCCCTCTGGACTTTCATGCCTTGGTGTGTCTTTCAGGTGCATTTTCATTGCTCTTTATGACCCCCAAAAGACAACTAAAGGCTCCAAGTGCTTCTTCTTCATGGTTTCCCTTGTAATACCTTTTATTTTTTCATAGAAACTATAATACTACACAAGTATAGATGATTGCATCATACCTTCCTTCTTCCCAGATATTATTCATTCCCTTGTCTATATGCAGCTTAGTTTGTGTATATACTTTCTGTTTTGCTTAATTTTCTGTAAGAATAGTCTTTCAAAAAAATCTGTCATTATGCATTATGATATTTTATGATAAGGAATTTTTCTATAAATGCTTTAATATATTAATTGTGCATAAAAGCCACATCTGATATCTTACTGGCATAAATGGCAGGCTTCACATTAGGGTAGATATTCTACATTGCCACGCCACTATTAATTTAGGGTTTATTGGCTAAATCCTCTCATCACTTTATTGACCATTGAGGCATAAAATGCCTTAGATGACACATTATTAGTGTTTTTCTATATCCACATTAAAGTTTTGCCATGAGTTTCTAAGGTCATTGTTTAAGTACGACTTTTATAAGCCATTGGAAAAAGTTTAGAGAGATGCTTCTCTACAAGGAAAGATGAAGGACAGCTGAGGCATAAATCATTACCCGAGCAGGCTGGCTCCAGCTGTTCTCTGCTGTGCACTCGGTCCTGTCCAGATCCATAATGATACAGGCAGAAACTTAGGGGATAGCTGTTCCTGCAACTCCTTAAGTACTTCAGCAATTAAAAAGAAATAGTTTAAACTTATCCTCACTTGACTCTGCATCTACCATCCGAACATTCTCCCTAGGCCAGTCTCTCACAGATGCACAGATTGTTCATAGGAACAGAGACAGCATCCTTTTGTCAAGGGATGTTTATGATAGGCTTTATCAAAGTGATTCCTCTTTGAAAAATAAGACTCAAGTCAGACACCTCCTGTTCTGGAAGGCAGCAGAAGAGAAAGTAGAACACTTGCAGATAGAAGTAATTGACGAATGGAGAACTGTAAATAAACCCTTTCCTAGTAGGAAAAAAAAAAATAGTTTAGCTTATTTCCTTAGAACAAAACAATAATACAAAGAAAGGTAACCATAAGATAAGACAAAGTTTAAGCTGTGATTCCTCTAATGTTGTTTACAGAGAACTGAGCCAAAATTGAAAAACATCAGAAAGTCTTACATGTAGTGCATGGTTGCTGTTCTTTCAGAATGGTCTTGTAACCCTATAARAACATCTTTTTTTTCCCTCATGATTTGTTTATCCCTGTTATGTGGGAGATTATACTGATTAGTGGAAGAAAGGGAAAACTGTAAAAAAGGTGCAGTAACCTTGAATATTTCTGTTTAGATCCATATTTTCTAGTTTCTCCATCATGCCTCTCATAAAACCTGCTCACTTAAAACTCTGAGGACTGGAAAAAAASTGGAGTGTTGCACAGCTGCAAAAGTTTAACTAAATTAAATTTAATATGGATAAATGTATAGATTAGTAAAAAGCAAGTGAAGTAAAATGAAATACATAACAATTAACTGTCTAGAACATTCAAAAGAAAGTGTACTATTGGGCTGCAATTCAAACAAAAATTAATCCAACCTGAAAATCAGTGCATCAGCAGCTTTGGTAACATGGAATAATACTGTCTATAACTCTGCTGTTCTCCGGTTACATTCTGCAGCAGATCAGATTGTATTAGTCCCTTTAGTCTTCAAATCTATGAAAATACAGTGAAAAAACCTTTTATAGGAAAATGTCAATATATTGATAATAATGCTTTTGAGAAGAAGTCTCTTACAGTGCAAAATTAGTGTCGTTTGTGTAATTCATTGGACAAGGAAAGTAGAGGGTTTCTACCTCACAAATTCTGTTGCTATTCACTTGCTTGTTCACTTTTTTGGAGGGTGTACTAGATTCAATGGACTTAACAAACTGGCATGGAATGAATACTTTTTTCATCTTTGCATAGGCTAAATATATAATATGTATGTTCTAGTGACATGAACATTATTTCTCCTGTGACTGATGGCTTCTTCTCAGACTCCTTTTCTGTTGTGGTTATATTATAAACAGGAGAGAGTAAATTCTCTCACTGAGGTTATATTTGTCAATAAGATAAGTTGATAAAATAGCATGAACATCTACCAGAGAAAAAGAAATTAATTTTTTGTTTGTTTCTCTATAGTGAGTAATGCATGAAAAAACCTATAAAAATTTTTGTTAATAAGCAAAACTGCATCTTAAGGACACAGTCTCCTTCACTCTCCTTCACTAAGCATATTCTTTCCTCAATATATGAAATTAATGTTAGCCAGATTGAAGAATACCTGTCTTGTGTCTGATTACTTTAGATGCTGCTTTCTGCTTTGTTGTTGCTTATAGTAACTTCAGTTCAGCAGAATTTCTTTTGTCCATTTTAGTATATAATCACTATTGATCAGCAAGGAAATAGTAACGATAGAAAAAAAAAGAAATTGAATAGCAACCTTGAAATTACATACTGGCAGAATCTCACCATGTCCTAAGTTACTCATTTGAGAGAGTTCAGTGTTGAATTGGGAGTGGTTGGAGCCATGCTGGGACACTTTCCAGTAAGCAAGCACAAAACTTGTATAGATGAAGTACAATGAGGACTTCTGCTGGAGCACTGTGATTGGGAAATGAATGGGGATTGGGCTTCACTTCAGGAAATGACCTGTTGTATATACTTTGTCTTTCTGACACTCAGTTTAGCTTTGTCAAATATTTTTGTGGTTTTATATTCATGTAAAACTAGTTAATGGCCACGTGCATTAATAAATTGTTTCTTTTCATTAAGGCTGTAAAGAAAATTCTGTCCTGATTTTTCCAGATTGCCCTTTTGCAGTCAGTAAAAATCATCTTGAGATAATTTGCAATACTGATTCTTAAAATAAAAATATTGTGCTGTTGTCTAATTTAGGGCAAGGAAGGAAAGGAAGAAAATTGGATACAACAAAGACATGCCGCACTAAAAAATAAGACACTGGGCTTTGAAATGTAGAAGGCATGGATCTTAGCTGTAATGAACAACATAAACTGAGGGGCTTCAGAWACTGCTGAACTATGTAAAAGACTTTTTACATTTTTACTAATTATTTTAGATTCCTGTGCTTCAGTGATATTAATAGTGTACATGGAGCCATGTTTGTTGTCTCTGTCTGGGTGTTTCCAATGTGTAGTTGTCACAGTATGTAGTGCAATGATATGTAAAACACAAAGATTAGAGTGTCACTTCAGTAATATGCTATTATAATGGAGAGAGCAGTAAGGTCAGTTACATTACTTTTTTCTGGAAAAATATACTTTTTTTAGTCATATTAGATGTTCTTACTTAACTTTCAGGATATTTTGTCAGCCTTGCAATAGCTTTTGGTCCACTTTTGTTTATTTTTTTTTTTAATGTATTGAATATTACTTATTGAGGGCCTTATATTCCAGGTAGGAAATAGTGATAACATTTTTTCTTGACTTCTCCAAAATTTCGGCAAATTCTTTTTCTGGAATAATTACTTCACATGCCATTGATCCTTCTATTTTTTGGGGGTTTAGAACTTTGCTTATTTCTAAGGCTGTCTTCCTCATTCCAGGTAAGGGTGATAAAACTTTGAAAGAAATTGATTTTCCCTGTGCTGGATCCATTAACCCCAGCCAGCAGCCAAGCCCCACACAGCCACTCACTCACTCTCCCACCAGCGGGATCAGGGAGAAAATCAGAAGGGTCAAAGTTGAAAAACTTGGAGATAAACACAGTTTAATAGGGAAAACAAAAGCCACGCACACAAGCAAAGGAAAGCAAGGAATTCATTTACTACTTCCCATTGTTGGGCAGGTGCTCAGCCATCCCAGAAGAGCGAGGCCTCATTACACGTAACGGTGACTTGAGAATACAAATTCCAACACTCCAAACGTCCTCCCCTTGCTGCTTCTTCCCCCCACTTTATACACTGACTGAACCATGATGTCACATGGTCTGGAATGTCCCTTTGGTCAGTTGGGGTCACCTGTCCCAGCTGAGTTTCCTCCCGACTTCCCAGGCACACCAGTCTCCTCACCAAAGTGGCTCTAAGAAAAGCAGGAAAGGCCTTGGCTCTATGGAAGTCCTGTTCAGCTATAACAAAAACATCTGTGTATTATCAACCCTGTGTTCAGCACAAATCCAAAACACAGCCCCATATTAGCTGCTGGGAAGAAATGTAACTATCCCAGCTAAACCCAGCACAGTCGTGTATGTACATGGTGACCTTAAGGATTTTATAAAGTCTTGACAGCAGAAATAGCCCTTCTAAAGACTATGGTCAGAGTGTTGGCCTGAAAGAACTTTGCACTGAGATTCCTTACTGCTGTCTTATAAAACACTCTTAAATATATTAATAAACCTATTCCCAGTAGTACCCAGATAGAAAAAGCCTTCTATATGTTCCAGTGCCCTTGCACAAACCCTCTATGATGTTCACAATTTAAAAATTGTCTGCTACTGTCCAACATGATCTAATAACAATTCTCTGACCCTTCTCATCTGCAGTCAGTAACTCATTAAGCTGCAGGTGGATGGGTGCATGGGTTCCTGGGGTCAGTTCTAACACAATATACACTCAATTTACAATTTCTGAACTTCTTTGTTTGGCATAAATCTCTAAGTGGCATTCACCTTTCCTTCTGTGGGAAACATCCTGCTAAATAGTGAACATGAACAAATACATCATGACACTGATTTAGACTGGTTTTCAGTTTGGAAGTGAACCTCATATTTTAAGCTTTAAAGCCTTGGGCTTTTTGTTATTCAAAAATCAATCAAATGGGAGAATAATTTAAAGATTATAAATGTATAGCAATGAAGGGGGTTTTATGTTATATTAAATTAAATTATATTGTCATCATTATAAAGGCTCCTCTAATAAATTATTTGTACATATTTTATCTTAACTAGTACTTCATTCTTTGGTGTATTCTACCTTAGAAAAGCCAGATTAATTATGTAGATATCATGGTGTGTTTAACCACAAGTGAAGTACTTTGTTAATTGAGTTTGGTCACTCACTGGTGCAAGAAAACCACATTTCTTTTTCTGGGGTGTTGTTTTGTTTATATTACCTACTAACTTCCTGAACTCTTGAATTCCAGTCTGTAATAAAGAAAAAGTAAATATATATATATCATTTTATTGAGGGAGCTAAGCCAAGTATTTTCACAAGGAAACAGAAAAATGTTTTTCGTAGATTTGGAGCTTGTGCATTCATAGTCACTTGTGTAAATGGGCTCCTGAGATATCCTGAATGCAGTTTTCCTTATGCAGCCTCATTGTCCTCTTGGGTGGGAGAATTGGTCATCATGGAATCCCAGGACTGTGGTGTCTGACGAAAAACTCAGTCTTGCTGCAAAAAGCACAGTCCCTAGAAGAGGACTGCTAAATATCTTACTTACATACAAACCTCATGAGACATTATGGAGCCAATACATCTATAAATATTTTTATTTTGGGTGATAAGAAATACCAGCATTTCTTATTAAAAGCAGCTCTTATGAAAAATTAATATAACTGTAGATCCAGCTTTCTTTTGAAGCAGTTCTGCAATAGGATTTTCATTCATTTCTTAATTCTCTCACCCCCTCCAAAAAAAAACCAGCATAAAACCACCCCCAAACAACCCACACCAACAAGGAAACTTAAAATAAAACAAAAATAGGTGGGATTTTTGTAGTTTGTGTTTTCTTTTTCATGGACAGCTGACACAAACAAGCTGTTGTACTTCTGTCTGCAATGTATTAAAATCTCCAGTTTGCCAGGAATGAAAAGATATGAACATCTCAAAGGGGGAAGGAGCTCAAGTAGTGATTTACAAGAAATAGGTGGCAGCTGTTATCAGCAACACTGTGGAAGGTGTTTAGGCAGTCTTTGTCTCTAAGTGTCCAGCACAACCCTTGAGCCACATTCTGTAGCCGTAGCAGGAAGCTTTTGCTCAAGCTGCTCGAGCTGTTATTCACCCTTCCTGAAGTCTACAGCCTCTTTGTTGTTTCAAGTGTACTCTGAAGCTTACATCAGAAATTCTCACCCAGAGAGGGCACAGAAATGAGTTGTTTTGTGACATGAGTATACAACTTCCTAAAACAAGAAGTTAGATTTGCTTCAGATTAAATTTAAGTATTTGGGCTTTAGGCTATCCTTGCTGTGCTCTGCCTGTGCTTTATGTTTTCCAGTTCTGTTTCTTCAGTTCCTTTTGCTTTTCCTTTGACTTAAACATGCTGCTATGTGTGCTTACTCAGTTTTTCTCCCTAGGCTTCAGCAGGGAATGCTGAAAAGTTTTCTTCTCTCTCTCTAAACCTCAGCTAAGTTCACGGAAAGATTTTTATCCTTTCTTCTGGAAGAAGGAAAAGCACTGATAGTTAGAAGTCTCTTTTCCCCGCTGAAGCATTTCTCATCCAGGCCTTTAGCCTGCACCATTCTGGAATCAACCTTGCAGTGAGACATGCAGTGTTGGAACTACCAGTCAATGAATATTTCAATTGCTTTCTGATTACTCTAGGAATCTCAGTTCCCTTCCCTAGAAGGCCTGTGAATTTGCAATGTAGTGAGGAAGTCTTCAAGAAAATATTGAGAATGCATTTTTGTGCGGACTAACCTCAGGGAATTAAATATATATAGATAAGAAATGCTTATTCCTTCATGCACTGCACAGATTTTATTGTTTGTGGCGTTTGGGGTTTTTGTTTATATTGTGTCAAACTTCAGCTGCTTGGACAACTCTGTCTATCGGTGTTGTTATGCTACTACGGATGAGCCTGGTGCTGGATGCTAGCCAATGCTTATTATCAGTGATGTTAGTGATTCTTAAGTTTCCACGAATCACATTTCTTTCAAATAGTGGATAAAGCTAATGTTATTTTATATTTAACATGAGCATATGAGAAAGTTGTTTAGCCTTTGCAGTTTGCTAACATTTGCCTTAATGAAATAAGAAAATACAGCCATTAATTATATCATGCAATAAGTCTTTAACTAATATTACTGTAGTCCCCAAAGGACTTGTTCTTCAGAAAATCCTAAACCTTGTGTTGGTTTGTTAAGAATGAAGGATTATTGCAGACTTTTTCTCAAATATGATCCTGTTTCATAAGGGCTTTTGAGGCATGAACCTGTCATTTCTTGCTGCATATGCATTGAGACACATGCTGTGTGTCATAAAGCCATACTGTGTGACCCAGAACAGTTTATCTGGGTTTTTTTTGTTGAACTAAACTTCGATGCAATTTCAGTTTAAAAGTACAGCAGCTTTCTGATACGGTCAGTTCTAGAAAGATTTTAATATCATTTTTTTACTCCCTTTAAAAAATAGAATTAAAAAAAAAAGTAAAAGCTTTTAAGTAATTCAGCTTTTGTTTTTCCTTTGTGTTTCATCAGTTGAAAAGATACAGAGCCAGTGGGATGAAGTGCATGGATACCTCCAAAGCCGGAGACAGCAGCTTCAAGAGATGTTGAAGGATTCAGCACAGTGGCTGGAAGCTAAACGAGAAGCTGAGCAGGTTCTTGAACAAGCAAAAGCTAAGCTTGAGTCATGGAAAGAAATCTCCTACACTGTGGAAGCGTTGAAAAAGCAGAACGCAGAACTTAAGGTCAATACTGAGTATTAAAATATTTCCATTTGAGTTAATGAGATCATTAAAGAAAATGTCCTCTATTGTCCTCTGACTATGGACAATGTACACTGCAAAAAATCTTCCACGGCAAATTAGAACAAAATTAACTTGCAAAGTCTAAAATAGGTGTCACATATTCCTTGAATGTGAAATTGGTCTTTACTTTCCAGATATAACAAATATCTGGCTGATCTTGCTGGAGGAACACCTACCTTTTTAGCACAAGTATTTCACATCTCTTCTGTTCAGCTACAGCCTCAGCAGCACTGGTACTGCAGACTGGGAAATCATGTAGTGTTGGTATGGCTGTCTGCACTGCTAATGAAGCTGTGTAGGTTTTCTGGAAGCAGTTGAGAAAACAGAGGAAAAACCCCAACTGTAGCAAACTATATGGATATATTTTGGAAATCAAGCATTTCAGATTTGCCACAAGATAATCTCACCGGATTCAGCCTCGGCAGGGTTATTAACTGAAAAAACAAACCTGAAATGGCTCCTCCTGTGATTTTAGCTCATGTTGCCACATTACGGGTGCTAAAACGTGTTTACTTACATAGCTGAGCTATACCTCAGAAAATAGAAAATATTCTCTGTTGCACCAGTTTTTAAGTTTCTTATTATGGAAACAGTCATACTTTGGTGACATTCATCATGAATAAATTTTGAGAACAGTTGTTTAAGATTAATRGTATCTCGTTGTCTAATTGGGGAAACCAAGATTAAAACCAACCAATCAATCAGCCTTTTAAGGTGAATCCTGCCTCTATGGGAAGAGAGTCACACAAGTATTTTGTGATATATATTCTCCTCTCCTGCCCACCATATTTTTGTGCGTTTTTTCAACTCCCACCACTCAATTTTTAGTTAAAGTTTGTGGGCTTAAAGCAGTCTTATTTACATACCTGAATGGTAATTAACTGCTGTGAAGAATTAATGGGGTCCTCATCAACATTTTACTGCCAAAGTATATGTATGTCCAACTTCATAATTGGTTCAGTTATCTCTATCATCAGTTATTATATTTAGAAGTAGATACAAAATCTGTTGGTGTTTTTTGCTTGCTTTTTTTTTTCTTTTGCTTGCCTGTAAGAAGCATAAAAATGTTCATCAGCCCATTGTTTTAGGACTGAGCTGAGGTTAAGTTTTCTCATTTAAGATTGTACCAAAAAGGTCGTTGCTTGGGAAGGGTACATTATGGTAAACAAGGGCAATCACTCACTAATGTATTGGAAAGAGTTATGGATCGTGTGTAGGACTGTCATTCAGCATAGAGGACTCCCATTTGTCACTGTCTTCCTGCAGAGATACAGCCCTGGCTTCTGCCCAGTGTTTGTTTAAAAAAAGGAAAAGCTTCAACAAAGTCAATGTCTCAGCTCTGCAAAGACTCAATTAACAAAAAAATAGTTCTGTGCAAGCACTGTCTTATGTCATAGTGTTGGAGTGTCTTATGTCTCGAACACAAATTTCTTAACTAGGGAAATAAGTGAAAATATTGCTTTAGAAATGGATTTTTGTCCACTTTTTTACAAGAAATATGAAGTTGAGATGAGGTCCATCTAAGAGTATATGCTTTTTGAAAAAAATTACGGGTTTTTTTGGGTCAACATTATCCATTGAGAGAAATAAGAACATGCCATCTTCTCCTCCGTCCCCAGAGTTCTAGAGAAAGAATACTAGTGTTCTTATTCACAGAATGCATCTCTGCCTATAAAGAGACTTTGGGAATGGAGACCTGCAGATTCTTTTGCCTCACTTTAAATACACTTGGGCTATCTGTATCCTCAGCCATTCCCACCAGCCTGGATCCAGTGTTGTGTCAAGTTGCAGATGTTAACCTATAATTATAATTTCAGTGTCACAGCTAGTCCATCTTAATTTGTGCCCTCATGATGATACGAACATCAACAAGCTCTACTCTTCCGGGGTTGTTTACTTTCATTTATTTGGTTTTGCCTAGCCTTTCAAGTCTAGAAGAAGTTCACCTCTGTCTTAGAGAATGAGGAGTAGGAGGGGTGGGGGAATTTATTCTCTTTTTTTTCCATCTTCTTTTTGTGTTTCTTTTGTGCCAGCCTTCCTAGAGGAATTATCTTTGTCTGCCAGAAATTCCTATTGTGTCAAATCCCTCATCAAAGTTTCTCAGATGTGACAGCATCAGCTGTTATGTTCATGCTTGAGATAAGGGGTCATGAAGTCTAAGGAAAATGGAAAATTTTTTTTGAGTTAGCAGCTTTATGTTTTTGCTGTACAGTATTATCTAAACTGAAGGACCTAGAAATAGATCAAGTTCTCAAAATAAATGCTTTCCAGGCTTCTGTGCCAAACACATATATTTTGCTGTCCCCTGAAGATGTAGAGTAAGTAGGCTGTCTTTTGGCTTGCTATTACACTGATGAAGAGGAAGCTGTCATTTCTATTCTTTTTTTTTTTTGAGGGAGAGAGGTCAGTGCGAGACTTAAATAAATTCTTCAGACTTATTAATTTTGTCGGCTTTGTATCTCAACACAGCTTAGTGTGAGAAAGTAGTCACCAAGTGTTCTTCTGATTTGCTTGTTAAACACTGTAGGTCTGCCTAAAGACAGCTGAATCAATGTGTAAGTTCCCTTCTGCTCTAGGGGAACTTTTAATCAGTGCCTGTGTTAATGCATTTCTGTTAGGGCATCCTTATACATGAATATATGGTAAACTCAATAATACCAGTCTTCTGATTATTATTTTTTTACAGTGCCAGCATAAAACAAAAATCTATAACTGGCTTGTATTTGGCCAGTAATGTTTTTAATAGAATCCGAGAATCTTTTTTTCTGACATTTAAAAGAGAAAAGTAAGCAGGTACTATAGCTAACACTTAAAAATATTATTCATTTGAATCAGAAATTAATTCAGAGTTAATTTGTTGAGAATTAAAGCATTTTTTTATTCTATTTTTTTAGTTTGGTATTTGAGAACTAAACTGGTGTTAGGTGTGGGAAACCGGAATATGGCAATCTGGCCAATGAGAGTCTTTACCCATTAAGT
The DNA here is from genome assembly GCA_003713295.1 of Parotia lawesii. Lineage (NCBI taxonomy): Eukaryota > Metazoa > Chordata > Aves > Passeriformes > Paradisaeidae > Parotia > Parotia lawesii. The sequence goes on along the minus strand of RAHM01000067.1, from coordinate 598,484 downwards.
CCTGTTTTTCATTGTTCATTAAGCGATGACTGCAGATGGTTAACTCAGCAGGCTGAAGGTTATAGGTGTATAAATAGTACACAATCACACCTCAACTCCTTCCATCACCGCGTCATCAGAACATAAGCTAGTGTAAAACTAACCTTTTCTCAATAGGATATTGAGCTTCTGTTTAAAAGAGGAGAAAAAAAATTTTAAAAACCACCAAAACCCCAAAACAAACAAAACTTCTAGGAGTGCCCGTTCACTCCTTGGCTCCTTGCTTTGGTAGGAGCTGGTGAGACATTTTCTCTCCCTCTGTACAACTTCATCTGTGATGGCCAAAGTGAAGAGGAGGAAGGATGGAGACAACGAACATTTCATTTCTTTCCTTCTTTGACCACTTATTCCTTCATCTACACAGCAGCAGGAAATTAAACAGCAGCCTGATTACATCCCCTGCTCTGTTGGGACTCAGAAGGCCAGGCAGCCTTCCACTGGTGTGAACAGGGTGTGAACTTTATGTCCTGAATTTGTGGATAAGGCTGAGGCTGCCTTGCTTGCCTTTGTCAGTTTCTTGCAGGGTAGAACTTACTAGGGGCTCTTTTGCTGTTCCCTGTGTACCAAGATGAAGAACAAAATCATCATTTTGTGGGTTTTTATTGTTCCAGGACTGGCAGTGTACTGCTTTGATTTTAGTAAAACAATTAACAATTAAGTTCATGTTATTGACTATGTTGCAAGCACTGAATTAGAATTCCTTGATTAAAAAAATAAATTCTTTAAGTATATAATTAAAACAGGATGCAGATATACAGAAAAAGGACAGAAAGACAGCCTGATTTTCCAGATTTGTGGTTTATACCCAGAAATAGATTATGTTGTACATACATATTGCTATATTTGAACTACTGTGCATCATTGATTTTGTTCCACTGGGCAATCCTGGGATAGAATAAAGTGAAGCTCTGATTTCATTACTTGTTTTAAATCAAGGGCTCTTAATTGCACAGACTTTATTCCTAATAACATCAACTAGTGTTTTCTAATTAAAAATTTAAAATAAATTTATACCTAAGTAGCATGATAAATGCACAGACTTAATTCTTTAAGCCTTTTTAAAAACCCAGCAAATTCCAGTGATAACACAGACAAAACGAAGAGAATGCTTTAAGAAAAAAGTCAAAAAGAAATTAAGGTAATGAAGCATTTTCCTCTAAAGAAAAAAAAAAAGTGGTCTAAGTAGCTAAAAGATAAATGAGGCCTAAGTATATAAAAGGGAAAAGAGGGGAAAAAAAAAGGATGCCATGAATGTAATTCTGAAGTGTACATTGCAGGCATGTAGGAACACAGTTAATGGGCCTCTGGTGGGGCAGACAGGTTAAACTTGTACAATACTTTGTTCTCAATGTCTGCACACAGAGAGAAGTTGAAGCATGCGCTCCTCAAAGCTGTTGAAAAATTACATATCAATTTCCAGTAAAATAGAAAATACAAATTGTTTCCATCAGCAAAGCTCTCTATATTCATAATTTCTTTCCTGAGTGATGCCCTAGTGTTGTAGTGTCAGGAAGTTAATGGATTAATATTGAAGCTAATGGTGAGAACAACACTTTTGGAAATAACCTTGTAATGGATCTTCCCTTTTTTTTTATTATAAAACAGGGTTTCAAATCTTTTATGAGGTCATTTTTATTCACATGAATCTAGGCAAAAAGATCTTATTTTCTAAGTAAAGTTTACAGACCATTAATTTACAAGGCAGGAAAAATGTTATGGTAACTTTTCTGTATAAAGCAGTGAAYGGTCAGTCTGCTGTGATTCTTTGGCTGAGAAAAAAAATTACCTGCATGCCTGTGTAATTTTAAACAAAGAGAAAGGTAGAGTAAAACAAAGATGGATAGACCTAAATGTAGAATACATACTTGTTATATAAGGTCTACAAATATGAAATTATACTTACTGTAGAATTTTTTTAAATTTTGTATTTCGTATATATATTATTATATTTATGTAAATATTAAAATTTGTATATTTATTGTATATCATTCTGGCAGGAAAGGAGCTCAATTGGCAGACTGTTTCCAAAACAACCAGATGCCTGTACCATCCTCAAAGAAATAGTAGTGGTTTTCCACAAAATCATCCCCTCTCCTGTCTGTATCTCCTCACTTAGCAAAGGCAAATTACTTTAAAAAAAAATGTCTAGACAGCTTCATCTTAGGTGACCTTAACCATAACATGTTCAGATGGTTTTCAGGATTAGGGATTCATAGGCTCCTCCTAATGTTTGATTGGTAGAAAYAGGATCCCTTGTACAGGACAGATAAACAAGGTGCTGCCTTAGTACCTGAGGCTGTCTGGTGCACAGTGACTGAGTGATCTGCCCTCTCATGAAGGAATAGCACAGGAAATGGGGAAAGTACCTGTTCTCAGTTTTAAATTATGGAGAGAACCTAGACATGTTGAAGTAGCCTTTAACAGGTGAGAGTTTGGGGGAAAAATCAACCCCCCTCCCCTCCCCCCCCCCCAAAACCTCCATTTGGACTATGTTCAAAGATTTTAGTCCCAGCCTTTATAAAAATCATTTTACAGACCTGAGATTAAAACATAAATGCATAAATTATTTAAAATTTATTTATTTTTTCTTAGCATTTAGACTCTTTCACTAGGGATTACATGTAAGTTCAGCTCTGTGTGGAGAATTCCTTATCTGAGTCAAAACAAGATTTCAAAAGGAATACTGCTTTGGGAGTGTGAAGGGAAAAGAGCTATTTTTTTCTTCACAGGCATTTCCCAATTTATGTATTAAAGCACAACAATAAAGACAGTCAAGTCTTACTGTTTGTTTTTCGTCAATAGCTTCAAATGTTTACATGCAACTCACTATTTCTATTTGCTAATACGAACTGTTTTTCAACTTGTATTGTCCATTTTATTGGCTAGTTGGAGTCTCTCTAGTACAAAAGTACAAGTAGGCAATCAATTATCTTTTCTCTTTCATTTTGTTATTACACATTATGGATTAAATATGCAGCTTCAGTGCATTTATATGGAAATTTGCTCTGAGAGAAAGACTAACAGGAAAGATGCATGGGAGCTGGCTGCTGGCTGACTGAGTGCTCTGGATTTCCTGGCTTGGTTCTGCAGTGAGGCAGCTGGCCTAGGTGGAGAGGAGAGAAGAAAGAAAGGAGAGGAGAAAGTGGGGACGAAAGGGGGAAACAAAGAATGACCAAGATTTAGAATGCTTTTTAGTATTAAGCATAAATTAGCATTATAAAGATATGGGTAGGTTTACCAGTAGTATTTTACTGTATTGCAGATTTAGTGCTATTCCAGTAGATGGCACTAATTACATAAACAATTTGCTAAAATGAACTAAATTTAAAAAAAAAACAACCTGAAAGCACAGGTATTAATTGTCAAAATCAGTATTATTTCACAGTATAAGAAATAAAATTAGTCAGAATATATGATTTCACTATATTTTCTATCTTAGTATAATTCAGTGTCACAAATAATCTTAGTTTCCGTAATGCATAATAATGCATCCATCTATTTGTGTCTCAGAAAAGAATAATCAACATTCTAATCAGTGTTTATTAATTTGAGCTGTCATGTCTTTTCCAGCATTTAGAAGTTGGTTGCTTGATCCTCTCAGAGTTTAGAAGTAGTCCTATGGCCTTATCACTGAAAGAATTTAAAACATTTAGAAAGACTGATTTTCATTTCCAGTAAATGTGAGGAAGGATTTTTTTCTTTTTTCTTTTTTCTTTTTTTATATAGATGGTGTAAGTTATTCAGCTCCTTCTCTAATAATCATACAATGTATGTGACCATTTTATGTTGCTCTGAGGATTATTCTTTCTTTCTCTTTTTACTTCAGCAATTTTCAAAAGAAATACGACAATGGCAAATAAACGTAGATGTGGCAAACGACATGGCACTTAAGCTGCTCCGTGATTATTCAGCAGATGACACCAGAAATGTACAACTGATGACAGATAGCATTAATGCGTCGTGGGCTGCCATTAATAAAAGGTAGGATATGAATTCTGCTATCAGATTTCTTGTTAAACTCCATTAACATTCAAGATCCAGCTTTGGTTGGAGATTATAGAAGATGTAACTTTTGCAAATGACATGTTTGTAGTGAGAAACGATCATGGCTCTTCTGTAGAAATTTTGGAAATATGTCTTTGGAATAGCATTTAATTCTCACAAATAAAATTTAGCTTCCTGCCAATTTTCCTCTGCTGTTAACAGTTGCCAACTAACTTAAGATGATAGGTTATATTTCAAGTATTTAAAATTGTTTCATATATCTGTACTATCTCCACATCACAATCACAGTAGTGATTCTGACTCATAAACCAAATCTGAAAATGACAGGCATATCCTATTGAAGCAGGTTCAAAGTAGAAATATTATCTCGTATATTAGAAGCAAATCTCTAGTCAAGAAAGTTTTTATTAAATCCTTGACCACATTCTTGATTACATTTCACAGGCTTTCAGTGTTTGGTTTACATACCAATTCCTTATTAAAAGCAATTTTTTTTGCGGCTTGCCAACAAGTTGTGAATCATCCAATATGCCATCTATAAGATTAGAACATATTGCAGTACAAATTACTTTCTTTGTAGTAGTAAAAGAGTTTTAAATCATTGCACATGAGATTAGATGTGTAAAAATTATATGAAAGTTGTTTTCATCAGTATCTTGGATTAAGCTTTATAGTTTATAACTCAAACTAGAAATGAATTAGATCTCAACATGTTTTTAATTAGAGTCTATGAACAAGGCCAGAAAAGTCAGTTTAGCTAAATATGCAGTAAATTCAGTAGATCTTCTTGCATAATGGCAGTTACTTAAATCACTGATGACTACAGAAGTTTAATGCCACTTTTTGTTTAATTTGATRTTCATATGAATGAGTCACTTAAGCGGCATTTTTTCTGAAGCAAACTTGCAACTGATTTAAGACCCTGTTCAAATGAGACAAGGGATACTACTGATGTGTCCACTAAAAGAAAAGCACACAGTAATTTGAAAGCTTTTTATTTTTAACTAAACTGAGATCTTAGTACAAACGTTCCACTAATACCTGCTTGCATTTCTCCTGTCATAGTAGTAGCCATTTTAGCTTTATTACAAGTAGCCATATTTTTAAGAAAAAATGTTTTGCTCACTGTGGCCTGAGAAGGAGTCTGGGGGGGACTGTCACTTGCTGGATGAGAAAGCCTGGGAGTCTAATGCTCAAAACCTTTCTCCATGAGTAGATAAAATCAGCAGCTCAGAAGGATCAGATGTGAGAACCAAAGGAAAGTGCTTTTGTCTGTATTTAGAACTACAACCCCCCCTTGGTGAGAAGTCTGGRATATGTGTGTAGCTGCTGTGGATGCTCTGTATTAAYTGTAGCTAAGGGTGCATCTTTAAATCTGTTAATGCCTCAGGCACAAGCCCAGGTGTGTCTAATGTTGCCCAAAGGTGAGAATTGCCATTCTTGTATGGACTCTGCCAAGTATTAGGCTAAGAGAGAGTACAAATTCTTCAAGACACATTCCTTGCAAGCTTCTATAAAATACACAGATGTGTTAAATAAATTACTRTAGTAAATATTTTATGTCTACGAAGAGAGCTGCTTGGGTGACTGAGTTGACATTTCCCTTTAAGAAGTACAAAAGGATAGGAATAAGTATGAACTGTGAAACGAGTATCCTAGTTTTTGATCGTATGTTGTTGTTATATTTCTAATATATTTTTAATTTAGTGTTTTGTATACAACTTTTGTAAGTTCATGATTTGGGAACTTGAAAAAGAAGCATGCTGCAAACAGTAGTTGATAAGCTTCTCTAGGGGCTGGATCACATTTTTTGTCGGTCTTTTGTGAGGCATTGATAAATATGGACATACTAAGACATCAAGTCAGCATAAGACTTTTACTTGGAAGATTTTCTGCACATGTAGATTTTTTGGGTTTCCTTGAAGCACTAGTCAGGCTTTTTGCTCATGCAGCAGCTCCTGAGAGAGGTATTGGAAAAATGTTCTAAATTTCTGGAGGGATTTAAAAGCCATGTAGATGTGAGACTTAGGGACATGGTTTAGAGGTGGGTTTAGCAGCTTTGGGTTAAGGGTTTGACTTGATGATTTCTGAGGTCTTTTCCAACCTAAATGATCCTTTTGTTAAACAGCCCTGTGGAAAGAGATAATGAAGTCCATGGGCCTTAGGATGACTTAAATGGCAATTTGTTCTGGTTTTGGGGGAAGGGTTTCGCTTTGGATTTTTTGCCTTGCTTCTATACTTCAACTCTTCAGCTTTCAGGTTATTGCATAGAGAAAAAAAAAAGGGGGGAATGGTGTTATGGTTTTGAGGATCTTTTGAACTGTAAGAGAATATTTCCTCAGTAGAAATTAGACATGTGAATTGTTTTGCCCCACTCTTCAAGAAAGACTAGTTTTACAGTCAGATATGTATTCAATGATTTCAAATATATCCATGTGTGTTATTTGCAYCGAGACAATGAATAGTGCTCTGATWRCTTGGTCACCTCACAGTGATGTAGAAATGGATTCCAAATTATGTTCTTGACCATTTCTCCAGTATTTTACAAGCAGTTTTATCACTTTTTATGCATGTCTTAAGTGCCAACAGGAAATAATCAGCCAAAGATTTTGCTTTCTTCTCTCTGTATTGCTAAGTTAAATGGCCTTATTATTTTGTGAATATTTTCTTTTAAAAATTAAAAGTAAGAGTTCCTTACGTTGTTTTGAACTGGTTTTCCTTTAACCTGTCATTAATACAGAATTGTGTGTCAGTGTAAAAAAAAAAWGTGAAACCTCCTTTTCCATGAACCAGTTTACTAAGACAACAGGCAGGCAAGCAGTAGTAAAATTCCACTTTGCCTGTTGGTAATGGTTGCCAAAGCAAGTACTTCAGTCATTAAGGCAACATCTGCTAGCTTGTGTTTTGTTTTGCTTAAGTAGATCTGCAGCTGATTGCTGTGTGTTTACTCTTTGCCTTACTGTTGTGTTCTATAACATTGAGCTAAAACCAGGACCTGTCTAAGTCCTTTAAGAGACAAGCTGGTGAATGCTTGGTGGTTGCTTCACTCTTTTTGCACTTGACACTTTTTAGTTTTTGCTTTTGTTGTTGATACTGCAAAGATACACTAAAAAGCACATGAACTGATCACTTGGGCGAAAGCCAGAGTGACTTGTAAACAGGCCTCTTCTTCTTTAGAAGCATTGACATTCCAAGAAATAGCCATATTATTTAAGCTGAAGCAATGAAAGAGAAAGTGATCTCTATTGCTTGCATTAACAAAAGTAAATCTARCAGATGAACCGAAGTCTTCTCAAAAGGGGAAGGAGGGCAATGGTAGAAGCAACCATAAGAAATTTGCTGTATAAAAAAAATGTTTGTTATGGTAGTATTATGTTACCTCCTTTTGTGGGCACACACATTTTATGTGAATTACCATATAAAAACATCAACAGTTGCTTGTAGTTTCCTTTCCTRTGAATCCACCAAATGTGTTAAATATCATTAGCTTAAATATTAAGCTAAAAATGGACTTAGATCTTTCTTAATGGAGTGTGTCTTATGAAAATAATTGTGTCACATACTCTGAGAATTGTTTAGGATTCCAAACCACCACTATGTAATAGACATCTTCAAATATTCACATCACCCATCAGTTCCTGTGGTCAAGCTCAATGGAGGTCAGGCCAGGTCAGGAGGTGTTGGGAGCTTTCACTGCTCAAGACGCTTTTTTGGCTCCTGAGACAATGTAGAGGACAYACAACAACCTAAACATAAAAAGTAACTTTCTTTTCCCCACTGCAAAGTATGAACAGTGAAGAATCAGTGTAGGGAGAGGCAAGGAGATGTGTTTCTAAACCTGTTTGAAAGACCTGAGGTACCAACTCCCATGTTTAACTAAGAATGCTAATTCTCTAATGCAGCCAGTTGTATAAACACCTTGATTTTGCATGTCAGCTGGACAGTATGAAATGCAAATGGCCAAACAAACTAAGGACATAAACAGTACAAAGTTATGATGCATATCTCCTTCATGCGTAARTGCATAATAAAACAGTAATTCTAAGTGTGAAAAAGGTCATARTCTAAATTTGGGGTTTCAGCAGCAAACTATTCCTAATCAGTTGTTTCTTTTTATAAAAATATAATTATTAGAATGTGACCTTTTTCTACACATGAATTTTGTAATATAATTTTGTTACCTGCACAGAAAGAGCTCAATCATTCTGCTGCAGACAGGTTTTCTTAATGTACTGTACCTGTCCTAACACTACTTTATGTTGCTTGTGGAAATAATCACATTTGCTTTACAGTTKTATTGCATTCTGGGTGAGGAAAACTGCATTTACAGAGCAGCAGCAGCCAGAAGTGTGAATTGTCTTGAGTTATGCTGAAGATTCACAGCTGGTTTCAGTACCTAGCCTGTATCTAGGAGCCACCTCTGAAAAGCTTATTTGCTCATTTTGGCTTGGACTGCTCAGGTCAAGCAGCAAAGAATTCACAGTCTCCAAGCAAACTCATCCTTTCCCTTTCCACTCTCCTGCTGTTTTGAAGCTTGGTTCACATTCCTAAAATCTGTATAGAGCCATGAGTATGAGCAGCTCCAAAAATTCTCTGTGGAGGCATACTTTGTGGCCATGGGAATCTTGTTTACATGAGAAGTCTGTTTACACATCTGTGCCTGCAGTTGTTGTCCTGGCTATAGAGCTGCATTCGTGGGGGTGTGAGCAAGAAATCCTTGCAAGTGTGACTTTAGATGAACATGAAAAATGTAATTTTCTGATGTAAATTTATTTTTTCCCCCAAAAAAATATTATGATAATTTTCATTTTTATCATCATGCTGTGGTGATTTATTGATTGGTTTTCAATATAATTTTGCCAGGCTCAGGAAAATTGACATGAAGAGAGACAGCTTCTTTACAACCAACGTCATGCTGAAGCTTGTTATTTACACCAGTTTAGCAATGGATTCGAATTTAAAATTGCAAAGTTTGGTGGAAAATACTGTAATTGTAGGGCAATTCTTTTGTTTAGTGAGAGATGTTGATAATACATTTATCTTTATTGCCTTCATATTTAAAGAAGAAATTTTCAGTCTAGATGTTTGTCGGATGCTGCCTTTGAGAACTTCTCTTGGTTTTAAATCTTTAAGGACCAAAGTACTTCATCAGTAAAACTAGTCACACTAAATGAAAGTGAATCTCTGATCTGAGATATCATAGTTGAGATTATGTCAAGGACCAAATAATTTTGTATGTCAACATGTTTATTTTGAAGAACTACTGTATTTCTGTTGACTATARTTTTGAATAAAAGAGACAAAGTCTTCAAAAAAGCATTTAACCTGGAACTCTTCTGAAAAGTCTGAATTTTATATGGGGTCCTCATGTCTTTCTTACTAGAGAAGTGGACATAAGAAGCCTTTCATTTTCATGAAACTAATTTGTCAGTAAAGCTCTCCACACTTCTCAGAAGTTGCTCTCCAGAAGAGTTAGGAAACTCTAAAGAAAAACTCTATATTTGCTGCTYGTGATGCAAAAATATCACAATGTGATATCACAAAAAATATCACAAAAAAATCACACCATTGGAAATGGTGTGAGCAAGTTACCAGCAGAAACTAAGCAGGAAACATGCCTTTTGTGTTTAGAATATGGATGTCTTTAAGGATACCCAAGAGTTGTTTTCAGACAAATAATTWAAGTATTTTTTGCTATCTGTGTTCCATTCTGTTACCTTTATTTTAAATCCTCAGAAAAGGACTATAAGAAGGGTCAGAATGGCAAGGTTTGGATGCTTTGAGTTTAATTTATGTTTTTTGGTTAATATTTTACTTCTAGCATTTCTTAATATATCCATTTTTAAAAGCACACCTAAAAAAAAACATTTGGAGCAGAGAGATTATTTTATGATGATAAATAAAAGAGAGGTAACCTATTTGAAAGACATTCTAAGTGCCTACAATCTCAAACAACTATTTAGGTACAAAATATCGTATCAGTCTTACCAGCTGTGACATCAGTTAACAATRCTTTGCTATTTTTTCTTCCTAATATCCCTCAGAATGATGACATTTCRTCACATATAAGAAAAAGATTGTAAAAAGAAGTAAATGAAGCTGCCAGATGAAGCTCATATAATCAGGAGATCTAGAAAGTCATCTTAGCTGCTTATATTCTCGTTTAATCTTAGCTCTCCACTCAGCTGACAGCACTTCTTTGTGCAGTGCTGACATCAGTATGTGGATCCAAGATGAGAATTCAGTTGATGGTAGTGAATGTTTTTGGCTCATTTTTTGAGAAGATAGTCTTGGATATGCTTTCAAAACGCTGGTAAGGTGCACTGAAAAGACAATGTTACCCAGAATACTGTGTGATTCATCATTTCCACCTTTGTGAACATATTCCTGTGATTTTTGAGAAACTCTTTTACGATTATAAAAAGGAAAGAGTTCTTGAGTTATTTCAGGAGAGGGTAGCATCAGTAATACAATATTTGACAAAAGGATCTATGGATCTTTGTGACTTCAGGGACATGTTTCTTAAAATTTTTAAMATGAGTCAAAAGAAACTAAATTTTCCCACCACTTGAATATATTTATAGTCTAGTACCTTTATCTCTTCCAGAAAGGCAATAGAACATCTGTAAGTCTGCTAAGTCCTCCCACAAACAGAAATGACCTCACAGAGAAAAGTGTTGCTATTTTTAAATTAAATGGCGCTTTTTTTTGTCTGTTCCACAAAGGATTTGCTCAGATTTCTAGACACCATGAATTCAGCTCATTGAGAGTTTAGTTGTTTTGGGTTTTAAATCACAGAATATTCTGGGTTTGATGATACTCACAAAGATTATCCATTCSAACTCTTAAATGAATGGTTTATACAGGGATGGAACCCATGACCTTGGTGTTATTAGCACCGTGTTTTAACTGTAATCCAGTATTAATGATTTAATTGTACCCAATTGAAAAGGAGAATAGGGCTGGCATTTTGCAAAGAGGCCATCAGTTTCCAATGGTGTGAGCAAGTTACCAGCAGAAACTAAKCAGGAAACATGCTTATAAGACCATTCCTTACTGCTCAGACTCTTTCTATTTCCCCCTTTTTTTTCCTCATTTTTGRTTTTTACTTTGGTCTTGATTAAAACAAAATTCTGTTTCTCTGTTCATGATTACTGTGTGTTAAATGCTCTTTACCCTTTTCTGTTTAAAATGAGGACAGTATTAAAGGGAAATTCAACTGGACAAAATCATTAARTAGTTTATGGAACAGAATTCTAAAGGGAGAGCAGTTTTGTGGACAACTTGAATCATAACTGGAGCTTAATGTGAGCATGTCAAAGAAATGTTCCATTCGAGAAATCTTCCTCTTTTGCATCTGCAGGAGATGCAGGAGGAGCAAGGTACTAAGGAAGACTAAGTTTGATTTTGTGAGAGAAAAACAGAAATGGCAATTTTTGTTTCCATCTCATTAGAAAATTAAGACAAATGTGTTGTTCTTTCTCTTAAAGGTGAGATTTTCTGAAGTAATTAGAGAATTTTTGCTTCTGTTTGAACAAGAACAGAAGCTAATGCTCTGTGCCCTGAAAGTCTAACCTTAAATCTATTTCCTATTAGTCTGTAGATAAATTAACAAACTATAGCAAACTGATCACTGCTCTCATTCAAAGCTCATAGAATAAATTAATGTCTTTCCATTCCCCTCAATAGACTTCTTATCAGGCTTCATATCCTTTAAAACAAACTGAACAGAAATTAATAAAGCTGATGGACTAGAGCAGAATGCCAGGAAAAGGAATTTGACCTTAGTTGTCATATTTTGTTTGCATTGTTATTCTTGTGATAGCTTTTTTTTTTTTCCCTGGTGTTTTCCCTGTATTTTTGCATTTCTTCAGCTGTTGTGCAGGCAGTCTAAGCTTTCCTGTCCCTGGCTTGTCAGTCATGCTTGAAACTGAGGATAATTCAGTCTGCTATTAATGCTTAGTCTCTCTTTGGAAGTTACCACCAAATGTGTCAAGTTGACAACGCGGTGCTTGCCTTTTTAGTGTGGCTGTTGTTTAGCTGTGGCTGAAATTTCAGTCACATATTTTTATATAAAGTCACAAAGAGATCAACAAATAATGAATCCCTGTTGTTCCTGATGAGGATCAGTGGCACAGGAGGCTGATGGTTGTGACTCTTGCTGACCAAGGCAGAGATCTGGGGAAGTGGCAGCACAGAGGGCAGATTGGAAAGCAGTAGAATTAGCAATGGGGTTTTCTTGCATGTCCTAAAATAGGCATGGTGAGAAATCACTGAGGAGAGATGAGATTCAACTGATAGACCTTGAGGATAGAGCATTCATGGTGTATCTGATACAGAGGCATAAAATGGGAAACAGGAAATAAGCAAGGAATTTGTGAAAAGGAAAAGATCAGTAGGTTCATGTTATTATCCAGTATCAATTAYATTTTGACCAATACCCCAAATTTAACTGACCTATGATAATTCCCTGAAAAATTTAAGAAACGCAGAGCACTTCCCCAGCTACTAAGCATTACATCTCYCGCAAACTATAAAAAATATTATCTTCTGCAAATGATAAGAAATAATAGCTCTTGGAACTATCACTCCAGCTGGCATTTCTGCAGATTCTTCCTTTCTGCAAGACACATAATCAGTTACATATCTGAGATATATCTGCTTAAGCTCAGTAGTGCCTTGTGGCAGTGCATTATGTGAGTCCACTTTGTGGTATTATTTATATCTGCTTAAAATGAGCTGTGTATTTCTGAGATTCCATTTGTTTAATTGACTCCTTTCCTTTCCTTTCCTTTCCTTTCCTTTCCTTT